>JAAFCE010008833.1:33974574-34086904 GCA_013389805.1 Trigoniulus corallinus | reverse complement strand
CAAGTTAGTACCAAGATGTTGCAAACCCAAGTTAGTACCAAGATGTTGCAAACCCAAGTTAGTACCAAGATGTTGCAAGCCCAAGTTAGTACCAAGATGTTGCAAACCCAAGTTAGTACCAAGATGTGTGGTTGGTAGTGAACGTTGGGTGCTTCTAATTTCCCCTCTCCTACATCCTCTACACCTACCTCCTCACCTGCGAGCAGCCTCCTTAGGGTTTGGCCTGTTATGGCTCCTTGACTTACTCCCCAACCCGATGGCGTAACATAGTAACATCCGGTTGGTGACCTCAAAATGATCAAAACTTTTCAAATGCTTAGCGTCGTTTAGTCGGCAGGACGCAACCCGTTCGCACATCCTTCAATGAATATAACTCAAATTTACTAGTTTAATATTTATCGTTCATTTGCGTCCTGTTAGATCACAAAGTTGCACAAATGTCCTTAATCTGAATATTGCAATCATCACTATAGAAAAGTAAGGGCTGGCACCCAAGATTCTTAAATAGGACAGTATGTTGACATGAGTTCCTATATTCATGCATTTCTTGAATTTTAAGAATGAGTGAAGTAACAGTTTCCTTCCCGTTGCACCTGAACAGGATTAAACTGTGTAATATACTTGTGTTCGGTAGGAGACATCACGATAGTGACTGAGAACATTAGCATATGAAAATTTATTTGAATCATTTGTTACTTTTAGAATTTCTCCGATTGCAATGGACTGTCTCTTGATTCTCTAGTTGGAGTACCAGATGTTAGCGGATTACAGGTAAATGCCTAGAAGTCCATCTTTAACAGGGCCAGTGCAGGTGTGCCTTGCACAAAGGTGTCAGTTAAAGAAGGACGCGAAATTGAGTTTTAAATAATATCAAAACGTATGATACACTTGTGCTGGAGACGCTGTTATGGTTATGGTTGTAATTCTGTGTACATTTGGTGGAGACGTCCACTTTGTACTTTTTAATTTGAGCAAGGTATGTTCAACTCCCAATAAAACAAATATACCCACCTTTAGAGTAACAGGTAAAACTTTAATCTGAATGAACATTTTTAGCTGCCTTTATATCCCTACTTTTGATTTTTACAAATGTATACGATTAATCTAAATTTAATTAGTTTTCATCTGATTTTGAATCCGACATTGATTAATCCTTATTGGGGCAGATCCGCAACCTGTTCTTGTGAGCCCCTAGCTTCTAACCTGACAGTATACGAGAGGCACATTAGGAGATTTTAAGAAATAAATCATATAATAATTTTTTTTATTGCGTTTCAGGTAGAAGGGATTTTGACTATACCTTTCAAAGCGCTATTTAATTACTTGGGTCACATCTATTTTATTTCTTATGAACGGGAGTCCTCTCTTATTCCGTGTCGAAACAAAGATTTAGCCCGTGAATTTCGCAGGTAAGAATTATACTCTTTGAGTGGATGCTTTTGGTCTCGTATATAAAGGCATTAGTCCTCACGTTGGAACATTTGGTATGACTGATGACGTATTGTGCTTTGTGCTTAATGTAACATCAATCTATGTTTTACAGATTAGCTGGAAGAATTAAATATTTAATATGTACTTTAATGTTTGTACGGTCGAATCATCATTTTTGGACTCAATTGATATATGAAATGAGCAACCAACAGTTCTTCTGCCAAAATAGTTGTTCAGCAATTGAAATGCAAGAATGCGTTGTTATAAGTGAAACAGTAAAATTTTTGCAGAAAATCACTTATCAACTAATAGAACATTCGAGTTATAAGGAGAATAGTTTACATCCTTTTTTATCTGGTTAGTTCAGTAAGGCTGTCTTCACACTAAACGAATCTGAACCAAGGTGAATCTGACTCACTAAGATTCGAATAGCTTTGTGCTTCACCACTCAAATCCGTCCAGAATAGGTTCTTGCCTTCACACCAGTCGAATCTGATTAAATCCACCTTAATTCGAGATTTGTATTATTCGGCTTGCCAGAATCCTCTGCCTTCAGTCATTCATGAACCAACACCAGACACAATGGACGTGGAACTTTTAATTGTGAAAGAAAGCAGTGCGATTTATGATGCGAGTCTTTCTTTTGCAGTGAGAGACTTTCTATACTCTTATCCTGTTTCCAGATCTGAGATCCCACAGGAGTGGCTTATTGCGTTGGACATACCAGTTCTCATCCGATCACTGAAGTTAAGCAACGCAACCCCAGCTAGTACTAACATGGGTGGCTGCTAGGGAAAACTGGGTACTAATACCCAATAATCGTCACATTAGTGAAGGGCTCTAAAACATCAACGAAACAAAATGGGATCCCCCACCAAATCCAGCAGTATTACAAACAGTTCCTCTTCCTCACTCATGTTGGTTCATGAAGGACTGAAGTTAGAAGATTCTGGCAAGCCGAATCATGTACAATCTTGAATCAAGATGGAGTCAGATTCAACTGGTGTGAAGGCAGAAGCTGATTCTGGGAGTATTTGAGTGGTGGAGCACTACGCTGAATGTTGGTCAGATTCACCTTGATGAGGAGTGATTCGTTTGGTGTGAAGCCAGCCTTAAGGTCGGTATTTAGATGATGAAAAATATCAAAATCTGGCCTTTTTCCACTTCATAAATCCACATCCAACACTTTTTTTTTGTTTAAGTTGTTGCCTCCTACGAAACACTATTGTGTTAATTATAATTGCATTGATCCCCGAAGCTCAAAAACAACTGAGAGAAATTAGGAAAAAGAGAGATGTGGTTCAGATTGACTTGGTTTGACTCGCATTGACTTGATGTGAAGGCATGGAGATCACTAATCAGATTCCCCTCGATTCGTTTAGTGTGAAGGTAGCCTTGCAGAGCATGCCCAATGTGGGTGTTCGGGATTCATGGACAGATAGATGACTCTCACATCCCCACAACACCACGGTTGTTACCAACATGTGTGGTGTAAAGTGCATTATCGCTGCTAAACATGAATCAGTGCTGTTTGAAGTCAAGAGGCAAGCTGACGACTTCAAGAGCAGGGGCACGTGTCTGCAGTTGGTAATGGCACTTGCCTCTTAATTTAACGTGAACTTTCATCAGATCGGTAGTAAAAACTTGACAATGAATTAATTGCAAGTTACGATTATTATACTTCAATAACGACCTTGTGATTTTTATAAATAAGGTTTCGTTATATTCACGTCTGTTATATTCGTGCACACCTGTTTATTTTGAGCCTGAATTATAGTGATGTTTTCTTGGAAACACGTCTTTTGCTGTTAATGATAAAAGTCCAATAATTTTATTGAAGGTCTGCTTTCTTTGCTCAATTTTATAAATCGAGAGGTTCTCTTACCGCTTTTCTTAGTAGGATACTTTACTCATTAGTCCGTGGTTTCCAGGCAAGGATGCTCTCTTCTGGACGAGTGAGAAGCTCAAGTGCCCATTCCGTTGATTGGAAAGTAAAGCCCCAGGTCCTGTATAGTGTATATGATGGCACCACTGCACAGGAAAAAGCCCTTCCTACATAGGGTACATGCATGTAAGATTGCCAAAATAGTTTGACCGACGTTAAGTAACCAAGTGAACCAAATCATACGTCTCCTGCAGTTCAATTGATGATATGATGGCGCAGTCAGTGCCGGATTTAGATATTGAGAGGCCCTAGGCTATTTCAATTTTAAGACCTTTTTCAAGCCCTTTTCTCAAGTTTTGAAGCCCGCTAAATGTCGAGGCCCTAGGCTTCAGCCTACTTAGCCTAGTGGTAAATCCGGCACTGGGCGCAGTCCTTTCATCCCCTCGTTACGGACGTGGAATGTTGAGTGCCCCAATTCAACCACAGTACCCACGTAGGGGTAACAAATTTTCTCCAAACTCTGATTATTTTCTGGTGCCTATCGCTGTGGGAATCAATCAACCCTAGGCAAAGGTTACTTCATTTATACCGTCTTTCGCGAGTACCAGTAAAAACGAGATAGAGACGTGGCAAACCTTTCAAGTTGCCTCTTCTCTTCCGACGTGACCGGAGACAGTGGACCCTCCAGAACTCATAATCGGGGTAAGCATTTAGCTTTCATTTTAATAAACTATATTGAGATTTCATGTGAACAAGAAATATCTATATATGGACATTTACTTCGTACGCAGATCATTCCCTTAGCTGTAGACGCATGGTGGTGCCGCTATTCTTGGGCTATCTGGAGAACTGATGTCTATTGTGTCCAAAGTATAAATTTATAACATGTGGTAACAATATAGACATTTAATGATACCATACAAAATCATACATTTAATAAGTACTCTTGTTTTACACAGTCAGGTTATGAATAATTTCAATGAGATTCAATATAAGAGATTTTTGTTATTAACGTGTCATCTAAAAACATTAATTCAGGTTTGAAAACGTGTGCCTATAAACATTACTACTCATTGATCCAACTGTTGTACTTTTTAACTATGAGTTAATAGAGCTAATACTTATGTGCTTCGTAATAAGTTTTCTGTATCTTTTAAAACCATATATTACTATGGTCTACTTCTAGTAACCTTTATGCCACTACATTTAGCAATCGAGTAAAATAGTTGAATTTTCATTTTAGATAATGCCACCTATCACATTGTACGTTCTTGAGCAAAAGCTTTTGTCAAAGACACATTCGGGATAAACGTAATTGTTTTTGTCAAATTATATAAAGTAAAAATGTGGAAATATTTGTTTAGGCTTAATGAACGATAGTGAATTAAACCTTTATGAATGTGGCTAACAAACGAGAAGAATGCATTCATTTTCTTCTCTACAGTGACATTCTTGTGCGCAAAGGTACATCTTTATTGCTACTGTTTAATCAACGTTAATTCATCATCATCATGATACCCTTATCCCGCCTGTGGCAGGGTCGGATCTGCAGGTCCACTGAACATGCTCTGACTGGGGCACCCCAGCCAGGCGTCTGGAACCTGCAGAAATATTGGCTGGGTTGCCTGTGGGGGGATGCCGGACACACAAGTCCTAATGTCTACTCGTATGTGCAACTAATTGTGATAAATTTATGCTGCGGTAATTGTGTGCACACTTTAAGTCACATCATCAGATTCGTGTAATACCAAAGCCGTGTGTTACGGTTAGTGGACAGCGGGGGGTCGACATTTAGGACATGAAAGAGGATAATGAAACATCATTAAAATCACTCCGACCACCTGAAAAAAGTGCTGATGTTTAAGATTATCCAATCATTCACCATCGTTCTTTAAGGGAATATCCGTCATCAACATCATTAAGATCAAATAAACTCCTACTATGATTTAATTCTTAAGTCTACAGACGGCTTCTAACAACTGAAAAAAAGTAGTTTACGTTTTACAAAAATAATTGGGTTACTTACTTAGCACGAGTGTCTTAAAAAACGGGCGGTAAAATATAGTCACCAAACAAAAAAAATACATACTTAAGTAACTAAAGCAGCCTACAAGTACTTTACGGTACTGATACCATACGTACACACTGGTCAGTGAGCTGAGTACGACATACCTAATCTACTGTACGGTACACAATAGTGGACCGCCCTTCGACCAATTAAGTGACACTATCGCCCAAAAATACATAAGAGCCAATATAAGGAATTCCAGTGCAGCCGGGAGTTCCCAAGAGGCAATTTTTATTATTTACGGCCAGCTGAACAACAATATCACTAGATAGTAACAATTATATTTTTCCAGATTTACTGCGAAATTTTCATTAGCGATCAAATTAAAAAATCCAGCAACTCTAGAATCAGTAACCAGCGTGGCCCGCACAGTCCTACACAGCTCACTGACCGAAGTGCGTACGTATGGTATCAATACCGTACCTTATCCTTATATCACATTAAATAACTTCGAAGAATTAATTTTACACTACAAAAAAGTGTCACGTGATTAAAAATCAATGTAAAATACCTATAAAAGAAAAAAACATGTGCTGCCTAATGTAAACGTTATAAAAATATTATGTCAAGTCGATCTTTCTCTTAATGAACTAAGCACGTTATAAAAAAAACTGTGTCGAAGAGCTTAGCCTAACATTAATTATGACAATTACCCAGTCAAAAGGAAATGGGCAATATAAATATAAAAACCAACCTGTACAAGGGCCGGGTGTCTAAACAAATGTCTGCACTCAATTTTAAGAAAAAAAAAATTTTTTTTGTCGCAATGAAAATACGAGTTTTCATGTAACTATTACGTACATGACATAAAGATCTGTACATCACACAAACATAAACAAACCATCCTGAGAATTCTTTTATAATCTCTTGCAAAATAAAATCAGCGCACTACAAACCAATATCACCACTGTTGAACTTGAGATAACGCCTCCAGTTCCAAAGTAATGGTATTCACTGCAAGCAGGTGGACAAATAGGAAATGTCGTTTCTAAGAAGATAATATTTAAAATATTCATGTTAATATTTCCCAAAGTTGGTTACCACAATAAACTGCTTAATTACATACCATAGAGTTCCACAATGGCTTCACTCTGGCCCATTTTGTTTTTCGCTTCACATTTGTACATCCCATATTGTTTTTTCTCAATAGTAATTAAACGTACAGTCGAGTCAGTAAATTCATCAGCTGTTGCAAAATTCGAAATTTGATAATGCATGTTGTTAGCAAGAATAGTTCCGTCCTTGATCCATCGAATGGATGGCGCAGGAAACGCTTCAACGTGACATTCTAAGTCCATATCATAATTCAAGGCTTGTCCTACTCTAGGACGTGGGGCTGTCACCACTGGAGCAACTATCAAAATAATGAAGATGCCAATTAACAATAAGCATCTCATAGTTTAAATTTAAATGACTAATCTGAATGAAACCTTACATTCAACTTCAACATTGACGTTCCTGCGAGCACCTTTACCAACACCATTATCTGCCACACAATAATAGGTACCACGATATTCCTTCATGACAGTAGGAATTACCAAAATATTCCCACGGAAAATGGCACCACCCATTGGAAGAATAGCATTGTTTTCTCTTCGCCAATATATCCTGGGTCTTGGGTATCCACTGGCATAACACTCTAAAGTTACTCTCTGGCCTTCAGTATTAACAACTGAACGAGTACTATTGTCAGCAATAACAGGAGGAACTGTAATTATAAGCCACTGGTAAATAAATATTATTACAAACACTGTGAATATATTGATAGTAATAATATGTACTCTTACTTCTTACAAGTACGCTAACGTCGGCTACGATTTTATTACTTATATTAATAACCACTTGGCATTGGTAAACTCCGACATCAGATTCTTGAATATCTTTGATCTATAAACGATTATGTTGGAAATATACAACAGCATCAACGTAATAACTACTGGAATAATTGTAACTTTATGTACAGTACCTGTAATGTATATGTTGTGCTTGCTGGATCGTATCGCATTGAAAATCTATTCTCACGAATAATCATAGAGCTGCTACTTGAGAGAGTTAACGATCCTGATGGATTGGTTGGGTCAAGTTTAACCCAGAGAACCTAAAAAAGACAATTATGCAATAAAAAGTAGGCCTAAAAAGTATTTCCTATGTGATATACAGTATGTCATACATACTGGATAATCTTGTCCGTACTGCACTGAGCATTCTAAATTCACCGATCCACCAATGTTAGTTATTTGTTCTCTTGATATATAAGAAATTGTAGGATTTCTTTGTCCAGAAACTATAAGATATAAATAATTTATTCACTAGAATTCAATATTATCACTTCTTGAACACAATCACGGTGGTGTAAAGCCCTTTGTTATACTGTTTTAATTTTATACACGTACCAAGGCATATTTAATACGTATTAGGTTAGGAAAATGAATAAATAATGTTTAGGAATGTGCATAAGTGAAAATATATAACTTAAAGTCTTCATATTTGAGAAAACGGGTAAACAGGGTGTGTACATCGTCGTAAAAGTTATAAAAACAATGGCAAGTGGTTAATGGCTTCCTAGTCTTCGCATTAACCTATCAACAAAAAGTTAAAATGTTTACCTGCTACTATGAACGAAAGCAACGATAACGTCAAAATTTCCGATAAAATCATTTTATCTATCCAGATTTCACAACTTCAATATAAAATTCAATCTCGAGAAATGATCAATGATAACTTTAGTATCACTCCGACATCAAAGATACCTTTCGAACACACCAGTTTACGATTAAATGCGCAGGCGCACCTGCGGGATGTGTCATGACGGTCCTAATGAATCGGCCTTGTTGGTTGCCAATGATAATCGTGGCTCGAAATTCAAATTCCTGAATTGATAATTACGTATTACTCATTATTTCAAGGTAAGGAATTATTTTAAGGATGGGAGTAAATTCTGCTCTAGTTGCTCAACCCGAAGGATGAAACTTATGTTATAAATGTTGACTTTTACAATTTCAAACGTGTTGCCAACAAAAAGAACATTTTTTTCCAATATGGCTGTTTTTCCATTCTTCAAATCTAATTACGTAGTAATTTGGGCAATTTCAATAGTCCACAATGAACCCAAATATTGTTTTTGCTTTGCTGGACAAATCCTACAGTATAATTCGTAGGATCAATAGGACACTCTTGTTAGTTTTTGCCTACTTAAGCATTCTCTTATAGAATAGAAAATGAAAAAGGTGCATACTTCGATAATGACTGTCTACCAAACTTGAAGATGCAGTACTTGATCAGCCTTTGTGGGAAACTCGGTGTTTTATGTATTAACATGTCAAAACTGGATTGTACAACAAATGTATAATGGATAAAGGTCCTTTAGTGAAATCTTATATTAATAGTAGCGTGATATGTACAGTATGCTTGGTTTGATTAAGTGTAACACAGACTTATTAAATGTAATGGCTGCCACAAATTAATATTGCTACCGTGACATTGTTGTTGTTTGTTGGTATTTTAGGTCCCATCAACTTCAGTGGTCATTAGGGCCCAGGTACCCTGACATCCAACTGTACGGTAGGTCAATAGGATGTCTTATCGCGTTGATTTTTTGGTGATCTTCATTCATTTTCTGATTATTTGGCCTCCCCGTTGAATGGCAAGGGGCCTTTAACGAGAATCGAAGACTTCGAGTGCGTACAAATAAATCCGTTTATGTAATTTTTATTTAAGCATTATGAATAATTGAAATGGGCGTTCAACTTAAAAATGGTTGTTACATATGCGAAAAATATTTTTTTCTCTTACATTAACATTTTTAAAAATTATTTGGGAAAACTACAGACTTATTTATAGTTAAGAATTGCGTATGCTGTATGTATTTGCAGCATGATGTCAAGTATTTTTAATTAATTAACATCTAATTGTAGTCGACTTTACGGCTCAATAAAGTTTCTGGTTGAGCCTGTACTTGACTATTGGAAAGTCATTTCTTGCTTAACCAATTGACCACTTATGACAGTATCCCAAAGAAAATTGACCAAATTTATATCCATTACTAAAAAATAGATGCCCCTAAGCTTGCCTATCTTCGAATGTGGCCAACAATCGTTTTCTCTGAGTATTCTGATATTTCTTGTACTGCACTGTAAGCCCGAAACAGTGAAATGTCGAGAAAGATTTACTGGGTTAAATTTCACTGAGAAGTTGAGTTGGTATATCCTGCTTGTAGTCTAGTCTTCCTGTTGCAGATTACTTTATAAACTGTGTTCATAACTTTAAACGTTTTCTTTGTCAGGAAATATTTCATTGCTTTATTTATATACACACATAACATTACAACTTCAAGATTAAACTTGAATTCAGACGATATTTATTAATTGTCTATAAAGACTTGCGAATTACCCATATTTCCGTGAAATTACCCAACTAACAGTAATAAAATAGACAGCGTCCTATCTGCTTTCATCAATAAACATTTATTCATTGGTGTTTGTAACTTTAGTTGTGTAGATTGTGTCTTAAGAGTACTTTACTTTTTTTGAAATGCAACAAAAAAAAGGGTTAACATAATAGTGAATGGCACAAAAGTGTGGTATATCAAGATAAAAATTTCAGCACAATATTTAATATACAAGTTAATTTCTTAGGAATATTTTATTGTGGTTTGAAAACTAACTTTTTGAAATTCATTTATTAATGTTGTCATAATAATAATAACAACGATGGATAAACAACACTTTATCAAGAACCACACACATTGCTGTCGATCTTATGACAAAAAAATTTAGGAAGTAAACATTTATTCAACAAATACACTTTGAACCTTTGGCTACGTTAATTTACAACTAGCAAGTGAATGTTGGGTGCTACCTCGCAACAGTGATAAACACGAAATTTTCAACAGTAATATTTACTAAAAATACTCAACGTATAATATGAATAAGAACTTAGCGTCTTGAAAGTGAATGATTGTTGATTGACTGAATTTTAGTCAAGTCTTAATGAAATAATGATTGCATTTAGTAAAATAATTCGGGAATGTTGTCCAATTAAAAATTCCTACATCAATAATTGAAACTTTATACAAAAAATACCTCATCTTTAATCATCGGGACAATCGTCACATTAATCTCTTAAAGAAACGAGTAATGTTTGATCTGTAAACTCAACGCCATCTTTCAAATCAAAAGCAATTATTTAAGGTTCAGAGTACATTTTGTGAGCAACACAAAAATCTAGCTGACTTTATTTTGTAGTTTATTTGAGCAACACATTTAAGTGTGTTTGGTGAGTTCTCCATAGAGGAACGAATCATTTAAATGTCAAGGGAAAAAAAATTTGATATGTGACTTGCATTTCGACATTTTTGAGCCACGTACATTTTTATTAATGTACGAGTTTACTACAGGATATCTTTACAAGATCACTAACTACACGGAACTGAATTGGAATTGGTTAATACTGTTTAGCTCTGGTGAGACACCACTCATAATTTTTTTTAAATCTAGACCCTTGTTTTGATAGCAAGTGTCATTTATACTACCGAGTGGTGTTGTTACTCAGAATAGAAAGACTTTGTGATTTGAAGTACGCAACGGCTTATTCTAATTATGCTTATAAAAATACATCCATGGTTTAATGAAATAACCATAGCTTGTAGCAAACCTAAATATAATTGCATTTATACCTGGATCTAAACTCAATGCGCTTCTGCAAGACCGTAAAAAAGTTTTAAAATACAAAATATAACGTGTTTTTGTGTTGAGTTTCAAGGTCGCCCCTTTACTGTGGAAAAAATCTCCAGGAAGGTAGTGAGTGCTAAGCAACAGAGTGGTTCACACTTCGTAGTCTGTACTAGTTTCAATGTTCCGAGGTGTAAATTGACATGGAAATAACCAAAGTAGCACTGGTCCTTGAATGAAATCAAATCATTTAATGAATTATACAGCATGTGGATTGTAACCAGTACCGGATTTACCAATAGGCCAATTAGGCTGAAGCCTAGGGCCGCAACATTTAGCGGGCTTGAAAAGGGCCTCAAAATTGAGATAGCCTAGGTTCTCTCAATATCTAAACCCGGCACTGATTGTAACTTAGTTAAGGATGTGTAAATAGCTTACCTCTTCCACATACTTCACTTAATAATGCCATTTTTGGTTTTCTTGGTCGAAATGGACCTCGTTTCTGTACATGCTCAACTGCTGTTTCGTCAGAGAATATTGCGGTAAACTAAAAAAAAAACATTGCAATATTCAATATTTAGCAATGCTGAACCATGAAACTAGGGTAGGAATGGTTTTTTCTGTAAGGAATTAACTGAAGTAATTAATCACTAAATCTTAATACCTGATCAAACATGATGGCAATAACGAAAATTCCGAACAGAATGCATTCAATTATTAATAATATGGAATGAACACTGGAAAAAGAAATGAAGCAGATGTGAGCTATTAACTTGAGAGGTGTTATTTAAAAATTAATGCGATCAATTATGTAGCCTGTCGATCAATGTGAATTAGATGTTTACATGCGACTCTGTTTCACGTGCATTTCCACTTGGCAGTCAGTACATTCATTTATCCATGAGATTCCCACTAGAGCCATTGCGTACATACTTGAAAGTCCTGTTTGAAGAATAAATAAAAAAGATGTCAACTGACAGACTACGTTACGATAAGTCATCGAGTTTTATGAAATAAAATTTCTCTTACCCACATAAATTAAAAATTGAATAAAATATTTCTGATTAAATTCTCCTACGCAATTGTTGATCCTGTAAATTGAGCATCAATATGACGTCAATATTACAATCGTACACTTCTTCACCTTGCCTAAGATACTGTAGGATAGGATCTGCGAGTTCTGGTTCTCCTGTCCGTCCCTAACCAGGTCCCCGTCCACCCCGTCACGTCCTGCACTGTGATAAAAGCAACTCCTAACCCTTTCCCGCTATAGCAGGGTCGGGTGACCCTCTTGTCCCTCTGAATGGACACAAGGGTGATATATTGGACAGTGTTTTTTCCTCAGCTGGTGGTCGACTAAAGCTGCAACCCCTACGCTTATTTATCGTCGGGGCATTCCACCGACGCCAGGGGCGAGCGCCTACACCTGGCAATTTTGCCTCAACTACCCGTTGAATAGTAGAGAGGGTTCTTTTACGTGCAAATGACATCGTACACCACACGGGACCTCGGTTTTACTTCTCATCCGAAAGAAGGGGCACTCGCAGCCTCTCTCTCGCCCGAAAGATGCCAACCCACCTCGGTCAAGTATTGAACCTAGAACCACTGACACGCACTCTAACCACCGGTCTGTCCTGAGTATCCCCGTCTGCTCGCTATAACCCTAATCCCTGTGATGAGCCTAACCAGTTCGTGGTCCTCTCTTCTCATGACGTACCCATACCACCTTGGTCTATTCTCTTTTCATTTTTTTTTCTGCAGTACCTGCCACTCCCGAACTACCCCTAATTAATATAATAACAACGTAATTTTAACCACAATTAAAAATAGTAATTTGGTTCCATTGATGATAACCAACCAGGGGCAATGATGGTCCATTCTCCTGATGCACCTTTGACAAATTCTGCAATGATGTGCTCTAGGTGGTCTGTAAGTTTCGCATCTTGAACAAACTGTCCATCCATTCTGTTAGATGAAAGAGTTAAAACGTGATGATGACCAAATTAGGGTCATGTGCATGGGTCACAAACTCTATCACACCTGTTGAGAGGTCATAGGGCTCACATATTATTACTGTGGTGACTTTTTAATACATTTCTTACCTCTTTCTGTAATAGCAGTTGATCATGTCCAGAATG
Source organism: Trigoniulus corallinus (assembly GCA_013389805.1). NCBI lineage: Eukaryota > Metazoa > Arthropoda > Diplopoda > Spirobolida > Trigoniulidae > Trigoniulus > Trigoniulus corallinus. Next base: position 34,073,713 of record JAAFCE010008833.1, on the reverse strand, counting down.
CAAGTCTGAGAAATCTAAATTGTTATGAGGGAGAGGCACAATTCCTGGATCAGAAAATACAGCTCGTGTATGTGCCATAAGTAGAAGAAATAATAGACTGTTGAAAAGTGTTGCATTAACAGCTCCCCATAAACTGTAATCATAATACCAACAGTAGATAAGTGCAAGAGTGACATTTGACGACATAGTTCCGACATTGGTTATTTCCATCTGAATGGTTATGTGTTTTAACACTCGCTTATGATAGTCATTCTACTAAAATCTAATGTAATTTGTTATTATTGTATGCTTACCTATCAGACATTGTCGGCAACAAGATCCATTTAATAACTACATAATCAGCGTAGAACACCGCCGCATAAGTCAAGACGATGCATATTATTCCACAAGGATCTGACCTGCAGACAGCCATTTTTCTTTTTCTTCGTTTTTCATCAGATGCCGCAATACCGTTAGGAAATCATTTTGATTTAGAGCGTGTCATTTGAAAAGAAGCATTTTTCCCCTCTCTTTCACTTATTTACTATTTAAAAAAAAAATGGTAATTCTGGCTGAGTAGTCCGCGACTGCAGTCACGTCGATGAGACACGGGTATTGCTAGTCGGAGACTGCGTCAAACGCCGCCCTCTATCGGCAACATTAGGTATACGTTCAGAGCGATATTAAACATCATACCATCACATCCTCATACCCTTATCCCGCCTGTGGCAGGGTAGGGTCTGCGGGTTCTAGCCCTCCACTCCCGTGTATCTCCCACTAGGTCCCCGTCCACCCCACACACTACCATATCCTTGCGGATAACCTGCTTCACGTCAGCTTCGGTCTCCCCCTGCCCCGGGTGCTTCCAACCATCTGCATTCCTGAACTGGACCTAACGAGCTCCTCCTCCCCTCTTCTCATTACGTGTCCATACCACTTAATCTACTCCTTCATTTTTTTCTGCGATGTCCTCCACCCCCAGACTACCTCTAATATACTCGTTCCTAATTCTATCAGCCCTCGACACCCCACTTATGTACCGCAGCATTTTCCAATCACTGCCAGGTTTGCAATTGTACTAGCTAGGGAGGTCAAGAAAATCATATGGATCAGGGTGTCGGGGCAGTGTGCGAAATGCAATGTAATAGAGCCGCTCACGATAACCAGAAATGAGTAGGGTAGGGACTGCTTAGGAGCTAAGTGGCATGAAATATCGGAGAGGACTGACAGGGTGCATGAGTAAAGCCTATGTATTAATCAGAAAAGAAAGGGCGAGGAATTATGGTGGATCTGTAAGCTCTGTGAGTCACCGGAGTAGGTGAACTACACTTCTGGAGTTCTTGCCGATCAATACATTTGTTTTCCAATTAGAAAGGGTTTGTTTGCATGCAGGTGATCATCATGCACAACACGTGAACTACAACTTTACCTCGCGAACTTTCGGACAAAAAGACAAGGACATAACTCACACTATGGGTTTCTTTGTTTCGTTGGTGTATTAGGGCCCTTCAACTACAAGGCCTTTAGCATCCCAACCACTGCGTAGTTCTAATGCAGAGGCTGCACAAACACTTCGCTAATGTGACGATTTAAGGCCCGGTGTACACATCCGATTTTTACTCGTGCGGTGCCGCTGCGGCATCGTAATTACGGCATGGGATACATTAGTTGCCATGGGGGAGTGCACCCATACCTCCGGTGCCGTTGCGACTCCGCAATTCGGAGTTGGGTCTGAAAATGCCCGTAACGGTGCCGCTCCCACACAATCCGATCGCGTAGTACCTCTTGGCCCATTGAGTACTGCACACATCCGTCGATATCGTAAGTACGGTTTCTTAGGCAAAAAGGGCACGGCACGCCTTCTGTAACGTTGCCAAATGTGTACTGGCGCATGTGTGCATTGGATTGCTACGGCGTCGCTGCGGCACCCGCGAAGTGTGCACCGGGCCTTTGGGTATAAGTGGTATCCAGTTTTCCCAAGCGGCCACCCGTGTTAGTACTATCTGGGGTTGCGTTGCTTCAGTGATCAGACGAGAACTGGTGTGTCCAACGTAATGCAGCCGCTGCCAAACACACTTTGGGCTCGAGGGTCTAACGCGGGTGAGCTTATTGTTTGTTTGTTGGAGTTTAAGGTCCCGTCAACTACAAGGTCATTAGAGACCCGTCCATTGCATAGTTCTAATGCATAGACTGCACAGACACTACACTAATGCGACGATTATTGGGTATTAGCAGTACCCAGCTTTCCCGAGCGACCACCCATGTCAGTACTAACTGGGCTTGCGTTGCTTAACTTCAGTGATCAGACGAGAACTGGTGTGTCCAACGCAACTCGCCGCTCCCAGTTTATTGTGGAAGGATGGATAAGGGCCTAGTTGTGGTTAGGAGATCCGGAGAGGAGAGCGGGGTAGGTGTAGGTGCCATTGTCCCGCATCACGTACAAAGCACATGTGCCATCAACGGGGTCGGCTAATGTACTGCGTTTCATAGTGGATAAATATAGTTGGTATTTCGTAGTCTTCTCGATAATCTTGTTAAAGCTTTCTTTTGGCTTCTCTACAAAATGGCACTCTGAATGGAATGAAGCCAGTGTAAAGTGAAATTAGGACCATTGTTAACTTGGCCATTAGTAATATATGAAATGTTTTGGGCATAATGATAAAATGCTACATAGGTAGCTATAAATTCTTCTGGTTTCTTAAAGCATTTCCTGATTGAGTCACCTGGACTTTCATGCATCCCCTGGCTCAATTTCTTCTGCCACTCTTCGCCAACCGTCCTCATCTCTCCTAATCCCTGAGTTCCGTTAGTATTTTTTGCGTTTCTTTGGTATTTTAGGGCCCTTCATTAGAGCCCCGTCCATGGCGTAGCTCTAATGCAGAGTCTGCACAAACACTACGCCGTTACAACGAATTTGGTTATTACCAGTACCCAGTGTTTCCAAGCGGTCACCCATTCTAGAACTAGTGATCAGACGAGAACTGGTGTGTCCAACGCAATACAGCCGCTCTCAATCCCGTTAGTGCTGGGGACACAATGGGTTGAGCTGTTGGGCAGTGTACGTGACATTGTATGCTATACGGAGGGCACCTGGGTCTTCCCTCACCATCCACATTGATCACGATTGAACTTGTAGCCATGGACTCACGATACCACTGAACCATCGTGCCGGTCAATGATTGCTTATAAATTACTGCCGCAACACTACCCTGGATCTAACCTGTAATGATGATAGTGATGGGATGCTTAAAAATTACTTGTAGTCGGCGTACGTCTATCACAGGCCTACATTTTTCATGCTAAACTCGTGCCTGAGGCAGCAACTTACCAGGATTTTTTGACTATCGCCAGAAAGGGGTGGGAGAATCCTTCGGACATTTCCTGGAGTTTTTTTGTTTGTTGGTGCTTTAGGGCCCTTCAACTACAATGGTCACTAAATTCCTGCCTATTGCGTAATTCAAATGCAGAGTCTGCACAGACACTACGCCTGAAGGACGATTTAGGGGTATTATGCCTGGTTCCGTATACCCACGCGCTAACGCTACTACCGTTGAATCAGACGACACAGCACATAAAATGGTAACGTCACACTGCTACTTGGGGCGCTGCAGAGCAGCTATGCGTGACGGTAGTTGAGTTGACCAGTGGTCAACTCACATAGCGTCCCGCACGTCACGCTGCGTTCTGATTGGCTGGCGGTTGAGCTGTCTGTTTGAAAAATGGCGGAGGATAATGTAATGCCTAGTTCCGTATCACCACACTTCAACGCTAATCACGTCGCCACCGATGACATCTTGATGACGTTTTGGGCTAGTGCGTTATGAAGGACCGCCAGCGCAATTCCTTAAGTGCAGCGCTTTATTTGGAGTCACTGCACGCCGCCGTCATGTCTTACATTATCCTCCGCCATTTTTGAAGCAGACAGCTCAACCGCCAGCCAATCAGAACGCAGCGTGACGTGCGGGACGCTATGTGAGTTGACCACTGGTCAACTCAACTACCGTCACGCATAGCTGCTCTGCGACACCCCAAGTAGTCGTGTGACGTCACCATTTTTTGTGCTGTGTCGTCTGTTACAACGGTAATAGCGTAAGCGCGTGGGTATACGGAACCAGGCATAAGGCATGACGGTGGCGTGCGGTGACTCCAAATAAAGCGCTGCACTTAAGGAATTGCGCTGGCGGTCCTTCATAACGCACTAGCACAAAACGTCATCAAAATGTCATCAGTGGCGACGTGATTAGCGTTGAAGTGTGGTGATACGGAACTAGGCAGAAGTCATTAGTCAACTTGCCCCGGTCTCCCCTACTGTCTGGGGTTGCGTTGCTTCAGTGATCAGACGAGAATTGGTGTGTGCAACACAATACAGTCGCTCAGTTCTCAGTTACCCGAGTTATCCATTCATAACTCATGTGCTCTTGGTGGAAACCATAACCATTATCCAGCTACCAAGGGACATAGAAAAAATAGTTTAGGTCAGGATCAAGCCCATGTCACTAACTTAATAATTAATTGTTAGCCATTGCTGATCTACTAGGATGATGATAAATGATGCATTGAGAAGAGATAGACTGTCAGCACTATGCCCTCGATAAATGAGCAGCATATTTCAGTTGAGCTGTCATTTAAAAAGTATTATTGCTATTGCAATTATTGAGAATGAAACCCAAAAATTGCTCTTGTTGACGTCAATGGTTACGTAAGTCTTTATTCCAAGCCGGATACTGAGTAATGCGCTCTTAGGTTTGTTTTTGAAAAAAAAAAAAAATTGTAGGTCCAGGATCGTAAATTTCTTTACGCCTTTATCCATGTTCTTTCATGTTAGACAGGATTGTTATCAGAGAATTTTGTTGAGTAAATTTGACATTTACTGACGCAACACGTTTTAACTTTTCTATAAATTTATGATATAAAACGGCGTTCATTCATCATCAGATCCTGTTGAGGATCAACGAACCTGAGTACCTTGTGCTCTATAGGACAATGCGCTCTATCAAATGATGGAATATTGCAGAAAGGGTGAGAGATGGAGGCAGTATGGGCAGTTTTGTGGGCCTCGGCAAGCAGGTGTTAATTAGTAAGGCCTTGGAAAGAAGTTATTATTGGGACCCCAAATATTTGGAAATCTTAAGCCAAATTTTGATCAGGAAATGAGGATCTGTGGCAATTAGGAAATGAGGCAAAATTCCCAGGTGTAGGAGCGAGGCCTCCTGGCGTCGCGTAGGTGGAAATTCTCCAACGAACAATAGACCGATGATACCATATTTATTCCAATAAAGGCCGCCCTCTAATAATCGCCGCCCTCCAATAATCGCCACTGCCCTTGCAGTGCTATAGGCGCCATAGCCTATTGAAGGATTCTCATCCCAATTACTGTATTAGTTTTTCATCGTTCGATTTTTGATTACCCTAAGTTGGACTTCTACAATGGCAACTTCAAACAGTGGTTTAGGTTCCATATGTGCAAAAATGAATACCAGGCTACCCCAGGCTGCCTCAGATATACTCATTCGTAATTCTATCAGCTCTTGACACTCCATGTACTGCAGCATTCACACCTCAGCTACTTGCATTCCATTGATGTGACTCTTCCTCACTACCCAACACTCTGATCCATACAAAATAGCTGGTCAAACCACCACCCTGTAAAACTTCCTTTTCAACTACGTTGGGACCCTCCTATCACACAGGACACTGGTTGCCCATCTTCACTTCAACCATCCACCATTGATTCTATGGGTCACATCAGAGTCTATTTCCCTATTGCTAAGGAACGTTGATCCAAAGTACTAGACCTCTTTCACCTTCATTTGTTCGCCACTAGAAAATATATCACTTATTTTACCATCCAGCATTATCATCTATGAGGGATCACAAAATTAATAAGCGCCGCCGTCTAATAAACGCCGCCCTCTAGTAAGCGCCGAACCAAAAAAACCCCATGAAATAAATAAACGGCGCGTTTATTGGAATAAATACGGTAAATAAGCTTAGGGGTTGCAGCTTTGGTCGGCAACCGGCTGAGGATAGACACTGTCCAATAGATCATCCTTGTGTCCATTCAGAGGAACAAGATGGGTGCCCGATCCTGCCATAGAGGGGTAAAGGGTTAGAAGTTGCTTAGGGGTCTCGATTTGAGGACTTAAAAAAATCGACGTCTGAGTCGGCTTTGAGTACAGACATATGGCCGATCTCAAGGATGCAGATTTTAGGAAGCAGACGAGATAAAAGACAGGTCAACGTAAACATGGGGACATCTATTTGGAAATAGAGGGAAGTGAGGGCAAACATTCGCAGATCCGACCCAACGACTAGCGGGATAGTGTGATGATGATGATGGATTGCGCTTTCGCTTGGCATGTATGACCAGAGTGGAGAGAGAGACAGTTGGTGGAGCGACTTTTGGGTTCTTTGAACCTATATGTTAATTCAGTACTGTCGGTAGTTCATTATTTAAACTGAGATTGCTTCGTGAAATCACAGTTCGTCGGTTTGCACCAGGTCGAGTTCGGTGGATTGCCTATGTGATAAGGGGGACAAACAGTGCACTTTCAGCTATATTAGAAGTAAAAAGTTGAGGATTCGGCGAACCATGAACACCCCGAATATTTAACTCGTGGTACGCTCATTCGTGAGGTGAAATACTTCTAGTTTGCCCCGAGCAGGCGACATCCGCCTGCACACCAGGCGGACAGAGTTCAATTCCTAGGCTGTGGAGTCATGATGGTGTTGTCACAGCTGTTCACGTCCTCCTTTACATCATTGGGGTGGTTGAAGGGTAACGCTTTTGACAACTGGTACGCAAACCCGCCGGCTGACTATCATCTCTGCCTCACGGTGTATAATCAATTGACCTCTCGCCTGTGATCATCATCATCATAATACCCTTATCCTATCTGTAGCCGAGTCGGGTCTGCGGGTTCTAGCCCTCCACTCCCGTCTATCTCCCACCAGGTTCCTGTCCACCCCACACACTACCATATCCTTACGGATAACCTGCTCCCACGTCTGCTTCGGTCTCCCCTTTCCCCGGGTGCTTCCCACCACCTGCATTCCTGAAATGGACCTAACAAGCTTCTCCTCCCTTCCTCTCATTACGTGTCCATATCACCCCAACCTACCCTCCCTCATTTTTTTCCGTGATGTCCACCAGTTCTCGACACGCCACTCATTGGCATCTCGGCTATTCGCATTCTATTGACGTGGCTCTTCCTCACTGCACAACACTCTGATCCATATAGCATAGCTGGCCTAACCACTGCCCTGTAAAACTTCCCTTTCAACTTGATTGGGACCCTCCTATCACACAGGACTCCGCTTGCGTTTCTCCACTTCAACCATCGGCTAATGATTCTATGGGTCACATCAGAGTCTATCTCCCTATTGCTTTGGGACGCTGATCCTAAGCGCTTTACCTCTTGCACCTTTTTCACCAGTTCTCCCCTAGAAATTAAGTCACCGTCATTTTCCTCACGACCTCTCGCCTGTGAAACTAATAATTATGTTGTCGCCAATGAAATAAATGACTGAAATGCTAATAAGTTATTTTTTTTATTGAACTACAGTAATGTATTTTTCATGTAAGCGTTTCTGTTTGAATTATTATCTTTCAGGACAATATACAAGTGGCTGTTTAGTAACTGTTAGCTAAGATCTTAGCACAATAAGGTGTTTTCATGTTTGAATGTGACGTCCCATATCCTGATCCGACATACAGTACTATCAAGTACCGAAACAATAATTTAATCTCGCAGGATGAATTTTTTCTCGTAATAACATAAAAAACGGAAGTCGGAATGATGTGAAGATACGGGGAAACTAAAAAATTAATATTTTATTCACATGCACTTATTGTAAGACATGAAATGAAGGGCTCACTATTATTATTATTATCGTAGTCCCAGTCTTTGTTTTTCTTTCATCTTCTTTTTTACCATTTCAATGTTGCGATCTCTCCAGGTACTTTTCCTCAGTTTAATAGGCCTACTCCCTACATATTTTCCTAGGTAAAAGAAAAATTAAAAACTATATATATATCATTCTGTATGCAATTAAAGCTGTATTAAAATAATGAAAATCACATTTTTACTTATAACAGCAGTACGCAAATGAAATATTGATTTTTGAGAAACCTTATTACACATATAGTACCTAGCTTTGACACCCACACTTCCTACAAGGATCTTTTTATATTCGTTAAATTAAAGTATGAGAATATTATTAAGGGTTTCAATTTCATGATTAAAAATGATTTTAATTATATATATATATCCACGTTCTGATTATCACATATTTAAACCGACGTTAACTAATCAAATAACTCAAAATCATTGCAATAAACATAATTACCCCGCCTCGGTGGCGCAGCGGGTAGCGTGCTCGTTTACTGCATCAGTGGGTCTAGGTTCGATAATGAACCGAGGTTAGATTCTCTCCGGCAAGAAAGATGCCCCGAGTGCGTCTTCCTTCCGATGAAAAGTAAAACCGATTTTTTTTTGTTGTTTGTTGGTGTTTTAGGGCCCTTCAACTACAAAGGTCACTAGAGCCCCGTCCACAGCATAGCTCTAGTGCAGAGAATGCACAGACACTACACTAATGCGACGATTTTTGGGTATTAGCAGTACCCAGTTTTCCCAAGCGGCCACCCATGTCAGTACTAGCTTGGGTTGCGCTGCTTAACTTCAGTGATCAGACGAGAACTGGTGTGTCCAACACAATTCGCAGCTCCCAAGTAAAACCGAGGTACCGTGTGGAGTACGATGGCATTTGCACATAAAAGAACCCTCTCTACTATGTAACGGGTAGATGAGGCAAAATTTCAAGGTGTAGGAGCCCGGCCCCCCTGGCGTCGGTGGAAATTCCCCAACGAACAGTAGACCGACGATAAATAAACATAGCGGTTGTAGCTTTGGTCCCACAGCCGGCTGCGGAAAATCACCGTCCAATATATCACCCGTGTGTCCATTCTGAGGGACAAGATGAGTATGCGACGTTGCCATTGGCGGGAAAAGGGTCAGGAGTTGCTTACCACAGCAACTTTATCACGTCGACATTTACAACAATTTGACTTAAAAAGATCGCTGTCTGCAATAAGGTATTTAGTATGCTTTCAATCAATTGACTACGTATTCAATTCTCTGAAAGAAACGTGTGAATGTAGCATAAGCTTTCAGCTGTTGTCCAAGGCATTATTATATTGTCAAAGTTATAAATAGATTGCACATAGGAGAACCATATGCGACTCCTTTGCAGATCAGCACATCTTTTTTTTTTCGTATAGAAAGAGGCTTTACTTCCCATCCAGAGCAAAAGGGGTATTTGGGGCTTCCCTGCTTCTAGTCCAGTGGTTCCCAACGTAGGATATCGTTTCATTATTTTGAGCGGCTGTATTGCGTTGGACACACCAGTTCTCGTCTGATCATTGAAATGAAGCAATGCAACCCCAGCTAGTATTGGTATAGGTGTCCGCTTGGGAACACTAGGTACTACTAATACCCAAATCGTCGTATCAGCGTTATGTCTGTGCAGACTCTGCACTAGAACTATGCAGTGGACGGAGCTCTAATGACCATTGTAGTTGAAGGGCCCTAAAACCCCAACGAAACCAAAAACTAATGTGGGGCAATTTGAAGTTTAAGGGGAAGGCGATTCAAGTATGATTTTTTTTTTCATTTTTCTTTACTATTTCCCAGTGATTTCTTCCTCAGTACCTATACTGTCCTACTGTGTCCTGAACAAGTTGTCATTTTGCCTTCATCCAGTGAAAAAGAGTTCACTTCTTGAATAACAATGTCAGAATTTCAGAGGAGCTTAGGTGGGGCATGGCCAAAAATGGTAGAGGAACACGGCATAGTCCGAAAGAAAGCACCAGCCACGATCGATCCAGCAACCATGGGCATGAGTCTAGCACGCAACCCACTGAACCACTTATGTCATAATCTTGCTCGTGGGAAGGGGATTTACAACGTCTCACAGGCCAACAGCTGGCCATTGGCTGTCAAAGTGATGTCACAATCACCTTTTACATAGATTCCAGTGGACAAGGTGTGTCCTTAGAAATAAGCCCACCTTAAATAAGCTGAGATTGTGACATTCAGTTGACAGCTGGCTACCGGCGTTAGAAAGAAAAATCTGGCATTCGGTCACCAACAGTTGGGGCTAGTGTTCCTTCCTGGTTCCAACGGGACAAATGTGCGTTAGACCCTACGGTAAAAGGAAGAGGAATGATGACTCTGATTTAAGTGGACCTGACTAATTGATCAATTTTCAGCCCAGACCTTGATGGAGCAGAAATGTAAGCCACGGAGGTGCAAGAATGTGAAATTAACTCCTAATGGTACATTTATGAGGTTACATTTATAAATTATGCATCCAGATGCATCATACAAAGGAAATGCTTTCCGCAATGAAAATCTCACAAGACTCGAAAGCAAACATTGCTTAATGCTTTCACCACTAATGGATCCTGATATATAAAACGGAATGCGTTATTTAATTAACCTTTTTTTCGAGTTGTTCATCTCATAAGTTTTACTTTGATGAAAAGGAGGGAGGGGGGATAAAAACGCCAACCTCGAAATAAATAAAGGGCCACGTTTTAACGCACTGTGAAAGCATTTGTAAGGTTTAGCTGAATACATACCATTGCTTGAATAAGATATCCAATCAAACTTTTATGAAAGTTCATTCAGTTTCCCTTCAAAGTAAGTTAATGACAGATCTGACACCCTTCTCCTTTCTCTTTTCCCCACCTCCTCCTGTCCCAAGGGATAATAATACAGAAAAAAAAATCTAGTATTCAGATAGGAAAAGAAGAGGTGCACCAATGGGCAAACAGAGTGTAGTGTGGAGTAGAAATATTAAATATTCAACAATCCAATCCAAATAAACATCAATCCAATGATAAACCACTGGTGTAAAGGAGTGGCATTTTTGATTTATAAGATCACCAACACGTTTATTTTTCTCTCTCTTTCAAACAAAAAACAAATCGCCTCCACGCAACTATATCGCAAAGGGTCGCAAACATGCACCCACACATACGCTTAGTATAAAAGTAAGCATGCAGGTGACAAGGTGTCTTGATTCAGATGTTACGTTACCAGTTAGTATCTGATTCAAACGAGCACATAATAAGCTATCTCACATCTAAACTCATTTTCAATAACTGCTCCAAATATAAACTACAATCCTCTTGAAGATAAATTATAAGATGAATGACTACTAATGACTCTTCTGCTCTTCAGAAAATATTAGACAAATTTGTTGCATTAATTAATAAAGCAAAATATTTTTAATTAATCGACGAGCCTACTGCAGTGTTGATTTCATCCTAACATCACAATGAACAGGTAAGAGTAAAATATTCCTACTAGTTTATATATTTTCCAATATATACTATATAGCAGGGGTGTCAAACTGGCGGCCCTAGAAGCCTAGAGTTGCGTACATATGCAGTCTGCTACTCACAAGTGTAACGAGAAGGGGACAGTTGTCCCCCGGCATAGTTGGAATGGGATGCCATCTGCCATATTATGATGAAAACTATTGTTAAATACCATTTTGACAAAATTGTCATGTCAAATAAACTCGATACTGTCAGGCCGCTGGGCCTCTTGGTGCATTTAAAAACAAATTACGAAAAAAAGGTCGACACTGCATGGCCCTCATGACAACGCACATGTTACCGATGTAGCGCTTCTCGGGGTACCCCCAGTTTGACATGCCTGCTAAACAGTATCCTTAATTACATAATTAAAAAAAAATGTAACTATTATATTTTATCGATTTGAATAGATTTGCAGATTGGATACAGAATAAAAGTCGACTTTTGTTTATGTGCTTAATATTCGTGTGGTGTATAAGTAACACTGTTAGTCTGAAAGTGGATTTGGGAGAAAAACCTGTTTTCCCATTTGAATTAAAAATGGCACAACTTGAAAAATTAATTCCCCATGAAGATGCTGAGGAATATAATCTCTGGTTTCTGAAGCAAGCAATCAAAAACAAGCTTTTAAATCACCTGCTGAAATTGCAACAACGTATCAACGAGGAGGATGACAGAGGGAGAGAAAAGGCACTGTTTTTGAAGCGAGCAAGTCAAACTGATTACAAGTCTAATAGTAATTATAACTACGTATATCCTAATGCCATGAGAATGTTTCAAATAGGCCATGTGTCCCGTATTATAAATCGGAGAAGACAACAAATTCGACGGCAGCAAATGAGAGATCAGGCTAAGAGCAGAGAAAGCAAATCATCCGTGACAGCACCAACATCGGTTAAAAGCATACCACATTATTCGAGTCAACTACAAGCATTGGCTTTTACTGACAATGAACCACCATCCCCCAAATCTCAAATCCTACAGAGTCAACTTTCGGATAGTAAAGTAACAGGAAGTGATTCAAAAGTCGGCAATAAAAATCAGAAACCTGAAACAACTAACGCGAATCTTGGAAATTACGCTTTTACTTCGAATCATTGGGGACCACTAGGAAAACGAAGTTTGGGATTTTCAACCATTTTACATCATGTATGATTTGTCTACTGCAGACATTTTGGTCAACAAAAAATAAGTTTGAATTTTCATCAACATCAAGAAGTAACAATTACTCTTTAGGTTGTTATCTAGCTATGGGCATATCTATTACGTAGAGTGACCACAGTCTCAATTTAGATTTACTTCTTTATAAGACCCAAGCAGCAACCACTATACTCCTGAACTGCTACACGTTAATATATAAGACTTAATTAATTTATTAATTAATCATTAACCTCATAAGAGGTTACAAATTACACTGTCAAGCTTTCAAACGAAAATGGATGTCCAAGAAGTGAAACGTGCGATTTCAGACGACAGCAACATCGCAATATTTTGGATACATCACGCAACATGACAGACCGCTGTGACGTTTACTATTTTTTGTCATAGGTTAGAGTTATATTATTGTTATTTATTTTCTAACAAAAGATTAATTTCTGAAATAAATTGCTGAAACTTCCAAATCATGTGATGGCCTATCTTAATGAATAAATCTTGGAAAAAATGGGCGTACTAACATCCTCATGGTTAGAAGTTTTCACGTGCAACGCTATACAATGAAATCATTTCCTAACTTTATTATTAATCAAGTTATGAAATTTGTCAAAGCTACTTCATATTAGTTTAAAATAAAATATTATATATAAAACTCACCATTCATTTCTTTCATGGCACGAATGAAATCCTGAGGATCTTTGAAGCTGACAAAACCAAAACCTTTAGTCTTATTACTGCGTTTGTCCCTGATGACTTTTGCTTTCAGGAACGATGGATATTTTCCAAATGCTCGGGTCAAAACTTCGTCTGTTACATCATTTCCTAAGTCTCCACAAAATATTCGGAAATCGTCTATGTATATAAAATTTAATTCACATTATTAATTTACTAACAAAAGTGCACAAAAATGTAGGAATGAGTATCAAGATATTACCAAGCTCCCACTCCATTAATGATGCGTCCTCCCAATTTTGTCCCCCTGCAGTTCGTACAATTCTCTTTTTTCTTTCTTTCTTTTTGCCAGTAGTTTGATCATCACTTATAGGTATTGGAACACCAGGGCCAATCTACATCATGCAGAATAAAGATAACATCAGTAATTAATTTAACTTAGACATATAATAAGAAATTATAATTAAAAATGAATTATTTTCTTACAGGCTTCGATGAAGAAGAGCTTGAAGATAAAAGCAAGCTTGTCGTAGAATCTTTCTTGTCCCCAATTTTTGATATAGGAGAAACGAGTGGTTTCGAATGGGAAAATGTTATTGGAGGTAATCGCGGTTCTTCAATCTTTGGTTTTGTTTTTACTGGTGGTGCAGCATAAACCGCAGGAGCTGCTCTGATAACAACTGGGGTTTGTTGTGGCGGTATTACAGGTGGAGGCATGGTTTGACCCGGTGCTCCATAGCCTGCAGGATTAATAAATGCTCCTGTCGGTATCAATGGGTGCATTCCTGATGCTTGAAAACCAGCATTTACTCCGGGAATAACTCCTGAATGTGAATTCGAGACATGACTGGGTGGTAATGATGCGAGGGATGATAAATGGTCCACAGTTTGTCTCTGCAATTGATGAGGAATGAACTGCAACGACTGTCCTACGTGAATAAGGACATGAATTTCAGACAACGAAATAACATCAGGTATGAACTTTCAAATAAGGCATACCTAAATTCGTCCCATAATGATGTTGCTGCTGCTGCTTTTCTAACTGATCTGCCAGGGTATTATAATTGCTGACACCAATTAATTGCGGCAAATTTCCCTCTAATTCTGGAGGAACCGCAATTTCTTGTTCAAATCTATGTATGCAAACCACGGTTGTCGTTAACCGACTGATTCAAAGTCACTTCATAAAAGTTACTAATTTTGTTACCTATTCATTTCTTCTTCCATCTCCTTTATTTTATCCATTGGCATAGGATCCATTTTCTTAGAAAATATATCCAGATACCTATTTAACTATATCAAGAATAATGTCTAATAATTCAACAGCATCGACATACAGCTTCGCAACGGTAAAAACAGCTACACTAGAAATACGGTAGCGCAGAAGACCCACTGAATTAGCGTTGTGGGGATTCGTAGAACATGTGGAGAATTGTCCTAAACTCTATACAGTAGTTCAGATTATGGTTTCCCAACCCCTCGTCCTAAAGAAAATATTTTATCCGATCTCCCTTACAGACCGTTTGCATCATGGTGGAAATTAACTAAACTCGTCATAAATAAAAGAAGATAGTTTCGAAAGAAATACAACGGCGCTACAATCATAGACTTTTGTAATGGCTCTGAATTCCAAGAACGACGCAAAGTGTAATGAAAAGTGTAAAGGTTGTGCAGCGTTTCTCCAACTATGGGGCATTATATTAGTTTTGGTGGTACACCTTTTACGCAAAGAACCTCCTAACCCTTTTCCCCCCTAAGGTAGGATTGGATACCCATCTTGTCCCTCTGAATTAGGGTTGCCATACAGTACGTCCCGCTGCAACACCGAGACATGACCCGGTTTTGAGGTCTGTGTCCCAATGTTTCTCTCCGCAAGTCATTTGTCCCGGTCGATTTAAAATTTTCGCATGTTAAACAATTATTTTCTGATAACATCATTTCCTTCAATACTGCGCATATTTCATACCTAGACTTGGCACAGACGCGTCCAGGAAAAAAATATCACATTTTGCCAGTGAAACTAACTGTTCGGGAATGATCCATCATTGATTCCAGCGTTTTTTGGGTCCTCTAAAATATTTTATGCTTCAATGAGTTAGTGAAAGGATTATGCAATTTCTTTAATATTAAAGCTATGAATGCTTATAATATGAACTCTTTGTTATTTTGTTGAAAAAATATTATTAAGGGGGGGGGGGGTGTCTTGGTCGGTGGTCCGACAATTATGGCACCCTACTCTGGTTGAACACAAGGGTAATAGGCCTGCTGTATTATCAGGCAATGTTTTTCTACAGCCGGCTGCCGACCATTGGTCTACTGTTCCGTTTGGCCATTCCACCAAGCTGCTACACATGGAAGTTTTTTGCACTGCTCCATTTTTGCACTTTTCCATTTGTATAGTAGAGAGGGTTCTTTTACGTGCAAATGCCATCGTACACCACACGGGACCTAGGTTTCACTTCTCATTCGAAAGAAGACGCACTCGGGGCCTTTCGCTCGCCCGAAAGAAGCCAACCAACCTCGATCCTGGAATCACTGGCGTAGTAAATATGGGTTGCCGCTTGGGAAAACTGGGTACTGGTAATACGCAAAAATCGTCGCATTAGTGTGGTTTCTGTGTAGTTTCTACGCTAGAACTACGCAGTGGACGGGGCTCCAACGACCTTGTGGTTGACGGGTCCTAAAACACCAACGAACAACAACAACGGTGCAGTAAATGGAGCACGCTACCTATTGCGCCACCGAGGCGGTACAATATGAATCCCCATTAGACGTACGAAGCACTTTACATCGTATATACGCCCCACAATAATTGCATACTCCTTTACTACTGCATGCACGGTAGCTGTTTAGATCACCTATTGTCTACCAAACAACCACGAAAAGGGTTAAATTTTGTTTTAGTTTAAATGACCAGTTGTGCCCACGCCAGTCGAGACAAACTTTTTGATGACGGAAGCAACAATTGTCTGAAAGTTGTGTGGAAGCTACAATATGTGCATAACTGTCCTGTTTTGGTGAGTTAGAACAGCACCTACTTGTTAAACTTTTTTTCGTTCACGACTTCCTTTTACCCAGGAATATTTTATGCCCCCCCTCCCCGACATATACTGTAAAATAAGTGAAAATATAAAATCATTTACTGATAAATTTTTCACGACCCATAGTTTAGGAAGCCCTGAGTTAGGAGACTGACAATGGCTCAGGCGGCTGCAACTGCATCACAAGGACCACTGGACTGTTGGCCATGTCCTATATGTTGACATTTATCAACTGACGCGAACTCGTAGGGTTGTATAATAATCCGTGCTACTCATTTATAATATTGATGCAAATTTCTCATGAACTAGGAACTCAGTTGAAATGACAAGGGGTAGCGGCTCATTGCGTTGAACACACCAGTTCTTGTCTGATCACTGAAGTGTTTTAGGGCCTTTCAACTACAACGGTCATTAGAGCTAAGGCCACTGTGTAGTTCTAATGCAAAGTCTGCACAGACACTACGCTGTTTTGGGTCTTAGGAGTACCCAGTGTTCCTAAGCGGTCACCCATGCTAGTACTAGTTGAATTTTTGTTTTTTTGTTGGTGTTTTAGGGCTCTACAACTACAAGGTCATTAGGGCCCTGTCCACTGCACAGTTCTAATGCAGAGACTACACAGACACTACACTAATGCGACGATTTTTGAGTATTAGCGGTATCCAGTTTTCCCAAGGGCCCACCCATGTCAGTACTAGCTGGGTTTGCGTTGCTTAACCGCAGTGATCAGACGAGAACTGGTTTGTCCAACGAATTATAGCCGATGGGTGCAAAACCCTGCCATAGGCGGGAAAAGGTTAGGAGTTACTTATTGACTTATTATGAACAGGTTCACCATTTTTGATGACGACTGGTAATGGATTTCTGCTTTACTGTAGATCCTTCATTGTACGGATAAGCAAGCTTTTAACATGGATCTCTCAATACATACCTGGGATAAAGTCAGTTCCACATCGCCTAAGAAGGGGAAAATTCATAAAACATGGCACCAAGATGTCGTGAGGAACCTCTCATACTTTTAACTATTTATTAGTAAGATTAATTGAATGTTGTCTTAAGAAGGATGATAAAAAAATTGGAGGCTGTACGTGTAGTACTTGTGAGGCCTTTCCTAATTACGCTATAAAATGGTGTAATTATGTCCATGAAATGTTAATTAACACCTCCTCTTCACATAATGGAGGAAGAGTTACATTGTGATGCTTTCATATGATGGTGATTTATCTTTGAATATAGTAGTAGCAAGTTTTATGTTCCTGGTGTACCGCTATGACGTTGATGCCTCCAAACGTAGCACGCACACGCCCTCGCCGTATACATTTTGACTACAAGATGCAGATTGCTGGAATTAAAGTAGTCTGTAAGTATGGAAAGTTCAACCCTGATCGAAGGGCTCTTATTTGCACCTGAAGAAAAAACTGCTCATTTGATTTAGCTAGAAAATCTACATGGGTGGGCTTTTGGCTTCAGGCTGCACTTTGATGAATTTCAAATAGTGAAGCATTGTAGCAAATTATCCTATGTCGGTAGCTTAGTGATAGCGTGCATGACTCGAGAGGCTGTGGTTCCAAGTTCAGTTCTAGCGGAGATGGATGGCTTCTTTCGGATGAGAAAAAAATCTGTGCCACTAATGCACGTATTTGTTTCAGGGCCCGTCACCTATAATGGTCATAGGAGCTCCGTCCTCTGCGTAGTTCTAATGCAGAGTCTGCACTTGTCACGATTTTGGGTATTATTAGTACCCAGTATTCCCAAGAGGTTACCCATGCTAGTGTCAGCTGGGGTTGCGTTGCTTAACGTCAGTGATCAGATGTGAACTGCTGTGTCCAACGCAATACGGCCGCTCTACTGCCCGTAAAAGAGCTCTTTTTACTCGGGATGTGTAGTTATGGCTAAATTTCCCGGTGTAGGACCTCGCCTTCCTAGTGTTGTTAGAAAAAAAAACTGACCTCCGGAAGAACAGAGTCCAAAATCTGAAAATGTAGATGATAGAATGAACAACAGACCTCAATTTGGTGAAAGAATTTAAAGAACTTTAAAAAGTGAAACGTCATCCATGGTCACTGTTGAATGTGATGACCAAGTTTGGCGTCGTCTACTTTCGGCCAACGATATCGGTAATGCATTTGAAAATTATTTTTAACAATATACGCCCATAATATGCTTCAACTTTAACAGATGTTTGCTGTCATTAATTTCTCAAGTTCGCGGCCAAGAAGTGGTTTCATAATTTTCAAATCTGGACATTAGTAAATAGGTTAGGTTCTTAACTATAATTGTGTGGGCCCGCCTTGGAGGCGCAATTGGTAATGTGCTCGATTTATTGTGCCAGTCGTTCCAGGTTCGGTAATGGATCGAGGTGGGGTGACTTCTTTCGGCCGAGAGAGAAACCCCGAGTACACCTTCCTCCGGATGAAAATTAAAACCGAGGTCCCGCGTGGTGTACGATGACATTTGCAAGTAAAAGAACCCTTTCTACTATGGAACGGGTGGATGAGGCAAAATTTCCAGGTGTACGAGCTTGGTGGAGTGCCCAACGAACAGTAGACCAACGACAAAAAAGCATAGGGGTTGCAGCTTTGGTTGGCAACCGGCTGCAGAAAAACACCGTTCAATATACCATCCTTGTGTCCATTCCGATTTCGTTTCGTTGGTGTTTTAGGTCCCTTTAACTTCAATGTCATTGGAGCCCCGCCCACTGCGTAGTTCTAATGCAGAGACTGCACAGACACTACACTAATGTGACGATTTTTGGGTTTTAGCGGTACTCAGTCTTCCCAAGCGGCCACCCATGTCAGTACTAGCTGGGGTTCCGTTGTTTAACTTCAGTGATCAGACGAGAACAGGTGTGTCCAACGCAATGAGCCGCTCCCTCCATTCCGATGGACAAGATAAGCACCCGAACCTGCCGTAGGCGGAAAACGGGTTAGGAGTTGCTTTGGTACCTATCAGGTTCTATCCTGACTGGCGTTTGCAGGCAATGGAGGAACGGAGTATCAGCTGTATTCCCCGTCTACATTAGAAACAAAATAACGGATGGATGGGACGATCTGCTAGTTCTTGAACAAATTTTTACAGTTCACAGTTTTACAGTTTACTTTTTACAGTTCTTCAGAACAGTAGTCGAATTTAGCATTTCCATCTTGAATCTGTTACTTGCTTTTACACTGAAGAGATTTGATGGCTTAGCCTTGGCCTATATCTAATAGTAATTTACCGACGCTGGAGGGCCTGTCTCCTCCATCTGGGAATTATTTTCAAGTAGAAAGGGTTGACTTTCGTGGCCATAGCTTTATTTTCAATTTGGGAACTTCCCTGTTGCCCACAGGATGTCAACCAACGATTCAACAAGTCGCTGTCTTCTGCAAATCACACTTAAGGCCACCTTTTCCACAAGACACTTTAGGTGCAGTCTCTATGGCCTACGAAAAGGCAATTAACAAAATAATTTACAGAAACGGCGAGAACAACAATCTTTTTCTTTAAAAAAAAGTTATTTTATTTGATATTTAATCCCCAAAGTTGAAATGCCACGCAAACACCAGTAAAGTTGCTGTTTGTTGGTGTTTCAGGGCCCTTCAACTACAATGCCAAGCAAGACAGTCATACCATGGTGGGAGTGTAAAGTGCCATCCCACCATGGTGACATTGAATAAGGGCAATAGCCCAATTAAAAGCATTGATAAAATACAATAAAAACGCAAAAGCCAAACGGACACAGACAGAAAAGGCAAAAGGCCAAAACGGATACAAGGAAACGTCTTGATGGCTATCAAGTTAGAAAATGGGTTAAATTTTAATCGTCTTTAGGGACTGCGGCATCCTTAAGGGGGCCCCGAACACAGTACCACTAGAAGAATTAATTTATCAAATTTCAGATTTTTCAGACATTTTCAACATTTTACGATGGTTAGCAACTTAATAACGTCCAACAGATCGTCCATGTTCTCAGAGGGACAAAAATGGGTACCCTACCCTGCGGAGAAAGGGTTAGTAGTAGTTTTTAAAAGTGTTATAACTTCATTGAAGCGTCGTCTGAGGAACACGAGAGAGTGGGTGTATTGCGTTGGACACACCAGTTCTCGTCTGATAACTGAGGTTAAGCAACGTAGTAGCCCTTAATTAGAGCCTCGTCCACTGCACAGTTCTAATGCAGAGTCTGCACAGACACTGTGCTGTTACGGCTATTTTGGATATTAGCAGTACCCACTGTTCGTAAGCGGTGACCCATGCTAGTACTAACTGGGGCTGCGTTGCTTAACTTTAGTGATTAGACAAGAACTGGTTTGTCCAATGCAATACAGCTGCTCCATAAAATAATCAAACCTGCTGAGTAAAAAATACCGTCCGTTCACTCATTGTTTTCGGTTTCAGCGGGACGGACAAATGGATACCTGATCATATAGGTGGGAAAGGGTTTGGAATGATGGTATGATGTTCATTTTTTTGTTTTGTTGGCGTTTTAGGGCCCTTCAACTACTAGACCAGTAGAGCCCCGTCCGCTGTATAGTTCTAATGCAGAGACTGCACAGACGATTTTTGGATATTAACAGCACCCAGTTTTCCCAAGCAGCCACTCATGTTAGTACTAGCTGGGGTTGCATTGCTTAACTTCAGTGATCAGACGAGAACTGGTGTGTCCAACGCAATAAGCCGCTCTATGATGTTCAGTAAGCCCTTAATAGGAATGTGTATTACAGGCTGTAGTTTTGATCAAGGATGGCAATCAGAAGACAACCATTCTGTAAGAACCAATGTCTTGCTTTAAAACTTTGTACTTGAAGATGAAGAATGAGAAAGTGTCTCCAACGTTATTATTTTTATTTCCCATCTTTATTCACTTGGTAATTATCTCTTTCGCTATTATTTTTTTGTTAAATAGGGTAGGTACAATTTAAATGATTGGTGTACAACGGTTGGTGATTTGACTTCGTTATCTTTGTGGCGTCATTGCAAGACGGGAGACTAGTGTGGACCTCAAGTCTGTAGTGAGATGATGGACAAGGTAGATGAGCTGAATGAATGAATAGTGATCAAAATACTTGACTGATGATTGCAGATATGTTGTAGACTGTAAGTTTGTATTCATATAATATACAAGGTATAAAAAAAACCTGCAAGTTGGCCTTATTTGTTCTCCAGTGAAACTCATTCTTGGTCTTTCTTGCAGACAGCACTTTTGGTGGGTGCTCAATTAACGGAATGGTATTGTTCGTGAACGATGAACCACAGCAAGCAATCAAATGGGTTTTCCGAAATGGTATTTCATTCATTGATGACTTGCTGTTTTTGTCTGACTTTTAAGGTGAGGAGGATTATTTTTTTATCGTCTGGTTAACTTTCATAACAATCGATGCTCCAGCAACATTTTTTGTGCCCTGTATAATAAATACACTTTGCCCTTAAGCTTGTCAGTGATCAACTTTGCTAGGACATGATAGAGGAGAACAACTTGCGATTTTTTTTTCTTCTTGTTTGTATGTGTCTGAGACAAAAACTTATCCTCCTCCTCCTTAATTTCACTATCCTTATATTCAACCTCACTTTTTAAATAATTTCATCGTCTCCCTCCCACCTTTCTCTACTTAACAGCCATATCTTTGCTAATTAAAGCTACAGGGCAGTGAGAATGGCAGAAAGTAACCTCGCACGACAAGACACAACAAGATGTTCAATGAAATACCTCGTTAAACACAGCAGTGAAGTTGGTCAGTCATTCATTGCTAACTTGACCAATTACTGACTGCTATTATTATTTTTTCAATCTTTTCTCATATGCCATCATCTCATCGTCATGCCCTTATTCCACTTATGGTGGGAGCGGCGAATTACGTTGGACACACCAGTTCTCGTCTGATCACTGAAGTTAAGCAGCGCAACCCTAGCTAGTACTGACATGGATGGCCGCTTGGGAAAACTGGGTACTGCTAATACCCAAAAATCGTCGCATTAGTGTAGTGTCTGTGCAGTATCTGCATAAGAACTATGCTGTGGACGGGGCTCTAATGACCTTTGTAGTTGAAGGGCCTTAAAACAACAACAATCCACTTATGGCAGTATTAGGTCTATAGTTTTAGCTGTCCATTCCCGCCCATCTCCCTTATCATACTCTTACCTTAATCTGTCGACTCCCAATATCCTGCGTCCCTTTGATGGACCACACCTTTCCTTCTTCTCACAACATGCTCTTACTACTTTTCTCTTCGTTTCGTTGGTGTTTTAGGGCCCTTTAACTGCAGAGGTCATTAAAACCCCGTCCGTTGCTAGTTCTAATGCAGAGTCTGCCCAGACACTACGCTGTTATGACTTTTTTTGGGTATTAGCAGTACCCAGTGTTTCCAAGCGGTCACCCATGCTAGTACTATCTGTTAGTGTCGCTTAACTTCAGTGATCAGACGAGAACTGGTGCGTCCCACGCAACACACCCGCTCAACTACTACTTTCCTAATGTAAACCACACCTAAAACTACCCCTAATTTGTCAGATGTTCGTCCCCTTAGTTCATTTTGTTTATAAAGTGCTCAATTCCTGAGTTTATGGTGCCTAGGATCGATGCTGTCCAAAACAGAAGTGCACTTTCAAGCACTTTTGTAGGTAATATGATTAAAGCCTGGATGTGGAGGTCCTGCATCAGGAAATTTTGCTGATCCACACGTATATATTTACCAGGGAGAAAGAGATATTTTCTATTCAGTGGTGCTACACCTTCCCACCCATAGAGAGCGGCATATTGCGTTGGACACACCAGTTCTCGTCTGTTCACTGAAGCAACGCAACCCCAGCTAGTACTGACATGGGTGGCCCCGTGGAAAAACTGGGTACTGCTAACACCCAATAATCGTCGTATTAGTGTAGTGTCTGCGCAGTCTCTGCACTAGAACTACGCAGTGGACGGGGCTCTAATGACCTTGTAGTTGGAGGGCCCTGAAACACCAACAAAACAAAGAACAAACCAACCCACCTATACAGGACGTAAAGCATACTTGGGGCATATTTTTCTCTCTCTCTCTTTCTCCTCTCTTCTACTCCCTCCCTAAGGAAGCTGTCCGCATCAGTAAGGGAGCGGCAAATTGCGTTGGACACACCAGTTCTCGTCTGATCACTGAAGTTAAGCAACGCAACCCCAGTTAGTACTGACATGGGTGGCCGCTTGGGAAGACTGGGTACCGCTAGTATCCAAAAATCGTCGCATTAGTGTAGTGTCTGTGCAATCCCTGCATAAGAACTACACTGTGGACGGGGCTCTAATGCCTTTGTAGTTGAAGGGCCCTAAAACAGCAACAGAGAACAACAACAACGCATCAGTAAGGTTCGAACCAGCAAGAATAGACTCACGAATCAAGTATGTTATCACAGAATCGCATGGGCCGGCGTGTTCAGGTAGGAGGGAACCTACGCTGCACTTAATATCAAGTCTTTTAGTGTAGATGTATACTCTTCAGAGATGAGAGGTCGACATTAAATTATTTTTCAATAAATAGTGGACCTATTTTCAAAAAACTTTTCATTAGTTGTTAGAAAAAATACGGATGTATGTGCGAAGAAAATTACATTTCTTACTTTGATGTCGATGATTGTTTGATAGTAAGCAGCACACCTATTTCATAATAAATGAATGTTGTTCATAAGATATGGATTAAAAGTTCGCCGACGCTTTTTAGATATTGATAATATTGTGTTTAAGCTTACTAGGACTTCGGCAGCTCTTTACATAATCCATAATGCGTTGTTGTTATCTGTTACTGCTTTGGCATCTTAGATTATTTTTATTCAAGCATTGATTTTTCTCTTTGCCTTTTTCCCCCTTGTCTTGTTCTTCTGTCTGCTACTACAGGCCCTGTAAGCATACATCGAGAGAATGAGAAAGAGAGAGACCATGCATAAACCATTTTCTTGTGAAGAATATTGGACAAAATCCTAGTGAATTTTTTTATAAGCAATCAAATGCACAGTTGGGGGTTGCAATTTCGACTTGGTGTCCAATGAGAATACATTGAATATGTAACAATGGGGCTGTGTTTGTGTACAATGTGCTAGTTTGATTCTAGTTGTTAATAGTTTGGTTCACACACTGATCGACAAAAGTGTGCAGCTGATTTGAAAAGATATCTATCTGTAGCCCCTATCTGTCCCTCGCAGTATGGTTACCTCTGCATTGTCCATGCGGAATGCATACAGGTTCAGTAAAATTTCATGTGTCATGCAGGTTCTGCGCTGTTGTGGTCATATCACCTCCTCTTCTATACCTGAATCATAAACTCATTATGGTTAATATTTAGCTTATACTCTTCAGATAGTGTTAAAGAACAAAAAGGATAGGAGAAAAATGGACAACTTGTGTGATTGTTTGTCAATGAAGTACCCCTGTTCGTCCCCTCCTATCTCATGCACACAGACAAGTAGCCTAACGGGGCAAAGAACCCCCTGCTTATCTTAAAATGATTCCTAATTATTGGACTGAATGAATAATAACCCTCTAGTTAGAAAGAAATAAACATGAGCCTAACCCATTACAATTAGAGTGCATGACAGCGATTTTTATTTTTTTTCTCAGATTGTAGGTTATTTTTAACATTAATAGGTGCCTGCCTTGACCAGAGGTTTCCAAATATTGCTTCGTTACTACTCTTCTTTAAAAACTTTAATAAATTTCATGCCCGTCTCCCCGAGCAAGTAAAAATTAGGTTTGGGCTTCATACTTTGGAAATGAGTTTACCTCCAGGAACTTTATATTTTAATCACTTCGATTATTTAATATACGAAATAAATCAGACATCTACAACCATTTGTTCTTCAGGGTTTAAGATGTCTATGATTCTAAGATGAAATGTTGAGAGTTGAGGGTCTTGAGGTTGAGAAGCCCTTTCAAGCACCTTTGGATCATTAAAAGGCCGTGTATGGCTGGTTTTCAGCGGGAAATTAAATGATTACTCATCCCATACCTTCTAAAGCAAGTAGCTCGGGTGCTCGATGTGGTCTTTTGGGGGTAAATGGACCTCAACGGACTTGGGAACTGGCTGAAGAGAAGAAAGATGGAGAGCTGGAGCTTGAATTGTTGAGTGCTGTGTGATATTCCATATCATCATCATAATACTCTAATCCTGCCTGGGCTGGGTCGGGTCTGCGGGTTCTGGCCCTTCGCAGATCTCCCACTAGTTTCGTCCACTCCACATGCTACCATATCCTTACGCAAAACCTACTTAGTTCTTCCTCTGCCCCGGGTGCTTCCAATAACCAACATCCCTGTAATAGACTTAATCACCTCTATATAATCTCTCTCATCTTTTCCGCGATGATCCCCCCAAGCCAGCGGCGTAGCTAGGATATTTTGCGCCCGGGGACGAACTATTATTACAAACAATACACTATTATTATAATGTAACGTTGTAAGCCTCATTTTGGCGCCCGGGAACATATGTAGCCACCTGTCCGCCCCCTAGTTACGCCTCTGCCCAACGCTACTCCTAATATACTGACTCTTAACTCTAGCTGCTCATGACACCCCACCCAAATATCGCAGCATTCGCATTTCAGTTACTGTACTTGGATTCTGACTTCATGGCTCTTTCGTGCTGTCCAAAACTGTGATCCATATAGTATAGCCGGCCTAACAGCTGACCTGTAGAACTTCCCCTTTAGCTTGATTGGGACTCTTCGATCATGTTCGCCTTCAGGACCCCTTTTCTATCGCTGCTCTAATATCCTTCAGACCATTCCCTACTTCTCTGGAGTTAAGTTTTTCAACGTCGTTCGCGAATATCACTGGGGTGCCCATTCCCTTACTCCAGTCATCAGCTCATCCGTGACTAGACTGGGGGTTCACCTGTGTTCATCCGTGGTTCATCCGTGACTTGACTGGGGGTTCCCGTCTGATCACTGAAGTTAAGCAACGCAACCCCAGCTAGTACTGACATGGGTGACCGCTTGGGAAAACTGGGTACCGCTAATACCCCAAAATGGCAGCAGTAGTGTAGTGTCTGTGCAGTCTCTGCATAAGAACTATGCTGTGGACGGGGCTCTCTAATGACCTTGTAGTTGAAGGGCCCTAAAACACCAACAAAGAAGAATGACTAGACTGAAAAGGTATGGCCTTAGTGCTGGACCGTGGTGCACCCAAGCCAGTATTTCACATAATTATTTATAACACGTATATCAGACTGTTATTCTGAAGTCCAATTTTGAAACGAAAATGCAATGCTTGTATTTGCATTTCGATTTGATAATGTCTTCTTTTCATATTTGATACAAGTTATAGTCGAGTTTCATTGGATACTTCATTGAACTGTAAACAAGATTGGTTGAAGCAGCCTAATTTTAATTTGTCAGTAAAATATACTGTATGTAAGATAATTGACGGTTGCAGGATAAAGTTAGTTACATGTTAAGAAGGGGCTAGTAGACTTACTGGCGTTTCAAATCTGTGGCTTCCTCCCTCAATGTTCAGTGAAAGCTCTTCCATCCTTTTTTTTTAACAACTTCTACGGTTCAAGATCATTCTGACTTTTTTAAACCTTGTTTTGCCACTATCACTTCGTAATTCTTAAATTGTCCAATGATATTTTAATCTAATCAACATCACTAGGATCATCAACGTTTAGAAAAACAGAGAAAGTTGTACTCTTTTTTTTTTTAATATGTAGTTTTATATGTATGAAGGGGGAAAAAAAGATAAATGATCATGTCGCGCAACATACTCGTTTCCCTTAACCGCATATATTATGCAGTAGGATGACAAGAAAACCGTTTGGATTGGATTCGTAATAGTGGAGAATGAATTTCCAAGTAAATTTGTACTAATTTATTCCTTGACTCTTGATTCGATAGTTGATGTTAATTCCCACCATTGATAAATCTTGACTTCTTTCTCCAGCGCCGTTTGGGGGCGTCCATAAATGACGTCTTGCTTTATGGGCGGAGGGGGGAGTAATGCAATGTTGGACAATAAGTGACATAGGGGTGGAAGGGAGGTCATGATTAGTGGATGTCACTTTTCTTTTATTATAATTTTAACCTTCAGTGCAGTCTTTTGTAAAAGATTGGGTTGAAAAATATTTCCTTTTGTTTCAGGTTGATATCTAGTTCTAGGTTCGATACTGGACCGTGTTGGGTCGGCTTCTTTCGGGCGAGAGAGAAGCCGCGAGTGTGCCTTCTTTCGGATGAGAAGTAAAACCGAGGTCCCGTGTGGGTGTACGATGGCACTTGCACGTAAAAGAACCCTCTCTACTACGCAACGGGTAGATGAGGCAAAATTTCCAGGTGTAGGAGCTCGCCCCCTGGCGTCGGTAGCATTCCCCAACGAACACTAGACCGACGATAAATAAGCGTAGGGGTGCAGCTTTGGCCGGCAACCGGCTGCAGAAAAAAACTATGACCAATATATCACTCTGTGTCCATTCAGAGGGACACATGGGTACCCGACCCTGCCATAGGCGGGAAAAGGGTTAGGAGTTGCTTTTTTTGTTGTTTCAGGTTGATATCTAAGATAATGCCGTTTAGAAAATAAAACTATTTACTGTACTCATATTAATATGAAGTGCTTGAGGATCGAGGGAGTGATATGAATATGAATATGTAATCTTTGTGACGGATACCTTGCTAGTGAGATTTTTCACGCTAGGCCCATATGCCTAGATCTCCACCAGCACCCTAACAACACCTTTGCCTTTCGCACCCATTCCACCCCAGAACCTCTTCTAATGTTGGGGTTCTCCAACCCCTCCTGCAGTGATCCAGCGCTGGACAAGCCAGTATCACATGCCTGACATCCTCCATTTGGTCCCCACATAATCCACTGCCTTCCTCTCCCCCTGTGATCGTTGCCATCCTCTGTTTCGTCTCCAGTGACCCAGCTCTTGCCCTAAACACAAGTGAGCTCTCCCACGTATTGTCATAGATTACCTCCCTCTCTATGTTAACCTTGTTCCCATACACCCTGAGCGTTTTCTTTGCCGTCCTTTCCTCCATACTATGTTGCCACTGCCCTAACCCCCATTCCTTAACTTTGTCCTGTACTAGTCTTTGTAGTGTTGTTGTCCCCTCCTTGCCCTCCCTGGGATGCAGTGTTATGCCTATCTTCTTTGATATCCTGTTTACCCTACTCTCCCAGTTGGTGGATACCCCAGTGATCCACAATGTGAGGTCCTACTTTAGTAGAGGATCAGCCAAAGGGGGGACAAAATGTGACATAGGGGGAGGGGGTAAAATTTTGGCAAAAATACCGTGACGTCCTTTATGGATACCCCCTTTCTTCTACGGAAGCATAAATATTCTATTTTTTTTAGAACGACGCTTTCTTCTATGTATGCTATTGGTGTTCCAAAATACTCTTTTTCTGAATTAAAACAGGAAAAAAGGTAAAAAATGAGAGGGGGTGAAAGTATCTTAACACGTTTTATGTTTTTTGAAAGTTTCTAACTGAGTAATGACAATTATCGTAGCGGATATCATTGACAATTATTAATTACTATTAGTTTTTCTTTGTAGTGTCACTGAGCTCTCTCTCTCTCTCTCTCGTCGGCTGAATTGAATGATTGTACGTACGCTATACTGTATGCATTTACTTGCCAAGTTGGGATTCATGCAAAATGAGAGGTTAATTTACAATTTTTTGCCATATGAACTGAGTAAGTGTGGTTTTAGAAATGTTTTAATGAGAACTAGTATTTAAATCATTTTTGTATAAAAGAATTATGCCGCTTTTTTGGCTCATTCATAAATCACGTCATGACCAGAATCACGTTTTTCCCATATGGATACCATTATGCTAATAATGAACGTGACATATTCACGCATATCCGTTTACCGAATCTGGCGATACCATATATCATTATTATTAAAATAAAAAATACTCGTACGGTAATGTAATATATTCATTAGAATAATTAAATTAGCCCTATCTCTGTGGCAATTGTTCATCCATAATAGTGGCCGTCGAGAAATTGACTGATCATGTATTAGAAAGTGGCTACAGATTAGTAAAGGTCAGTCAAATAGTATTTAATTTTATCTAACTTATATGGTTAGTAAATGACGTGAATGAATAGGAATTTCTTTTTTAAAACGCGAGATTTAATCGTTTCTTAATGCAAATGTGTTTTTACCACAGATTTTTATTCAGGTCATTTGACTCGTTATTGGAATTCAGTTGTTTGCCGATGATTGACACAGTACGGCTCATTTTTACCTAATGTCGTTTTGTCCATGGTGATGTTTGAAGTACGTAGTTAACATCTTTTTGCAGACCAACCACCTAGTGTTTTAAAATTAAAATGAACGTCATTGACTTTGACCCATCGTTAGTGTGGGGAAGATCACTTTTTTTATTTCTCTTGCGTCGTCTGAGTCTGTATGAAACATGTACATGTCTGTTGAACTTCTCACTCCATGCAGTAATTTCTTTCAACTTTAAAGTTGAACGAAACAATTAATGTCATTTCTTTTGCCACTGTTCCACTTGAATACAAACCAACTAATTAAGCGTAACTTTTCAGGTTTTTATTAAATGTAAACATGTTGACCTGTATTTCATGTATATCTATATTTATGTACACAAAATTCTTCATCCACATGAAATATGACTTGTCAATTTCCGATTTTGGGTTTCTTATATACTTTCAACTGAATTTTTAATTAGTAATAATTAGTATACATTAATATCCAACATTATTGTCACCAAACTTCCCATTTAAAATTTTATTTATATATGTACAAACATTAATTTCTCTATTTTACGGGCGGACAGACATTTGCTACTGCTTTAAAACTCAAGAAATATCGAAGATGTCAAAGGCATATAGGCAATTTAACGACACTGGTAACTAACTACTAATTCACCCCTTCTCGTTTTGTGGTATTAATGCTAAAAAGGTAATTTAAAGTTTGTCCATCTTTTCCATTTAATATTCATTAAATTTAATTGAACTTTTACATCATCGTTAAAAACTTTTTAAAGAAGAATAATTATATTGCACACATAAAGATAATCCTTATCTGTCATACACATGCATCTATGGTGACCAATTATTTTTAAAAAAAAGAGACATGAAGAGTGGGACCTCCATTTTCTTCAATCGATAGCCACCCCGAAGGAGAAGAAAGATTGGACATTTGGATGTAGCCCCAACTATCCTCACATTAAGACCGCCCCTTTACTTAGGTTCCAGTAGGATTATACCGCACTCAGGCGCGGATCCAAGGGGGGGGGGTTTGGGGTTGCCCCCCCCCCCCCCCCCTAAATTTTGGGTCGACATTGACACTGACAAATGAAAATTGCGTTTCCAATCGCTGCCTATGGCTCAACCCCCCTCCCGACGAAAATCCTGGATCCGCCCCTGGCACTATAAGCAAGGTCACACCACGGGACATAACAGGGTGCACCACACCTCTCTAGTCAGTGGTTTGAATTCATCAAAAAGGGGGCTTAATTTTTTTTTGGTTATGATACTTAACATAGGTCTATCTGTTGTGAAGGCCATTTGCCGATGCCAAGAGGTCGAGCTGCTACACCTGGGAATATTCTTATAGGTGACATCGTACAGACTGCAAAGGGCCATATCATTATTTCCCGTCCGACGGAAAGCGCATTTGGTCATTTTCGAATCTAGTCCGAAGAGTTGGAGAGTCAAGCTCTCTACCAAGTCATCTACTAAAGCAGGCTCTCCAATTTCGCGTTGGTATTATGGTTCTAATACCAACGTCGTTTCCTGCAAATCTCTTCCGGTATTTAGTGAGACTCAATGTTTGACAGCGTAATGGCAGCTTGCAAGTGGCAAGACAACATGTCAGGCTTATTTGATGTTTGATATTTTGTAAGATCACTGGGGTCATCGTTGAGTCCTTTAAAAGCTTATTCGCACAACAATTGTGCCTTTGAAATATGTGTCATGACATTGAGAACGACATGAGACGTTTGCTTCGAACTGCGTCTGTTTAGCAAGTTGATAGGCGTTGACATATCTGAAAGGTTCTTAACTTCATATTTCATCAGTATCTTTTAAGCATTTTAAAATATCTTTTTTTGAATAATTAATTGACATATCAAAATGATTTCGTAAGTATGGTTTTGCATGCAACTGAATGAAATAAGACGGGATGTTATAAAGAGAAATGAAAACTAGTAGTAACTGGTAAATACATTTTTATTGAGGTTAATCAATAAAAAAGGGTGCAGTGTGATTGGAAATTGGCAGTGTGTGGGTGAGTGAAAATATATTTACCTTGTCAAGCCCACCTCCACACCCAGGCTGTATTTAAATGGGTTGGAAAAAGATGAGTGGCCGGCTATCACTGAATGATGAGTGCGGTCGGTCGAAATAAAAATTTCAAGTTTTTATGGTCTGCTCCCTACCTGCATTGTAGGAAACACCGCATCATCTATTGGTACCCTATCATTAGGAGTTTTACCGACTTTATCTCTGTGTAAATTAAAATCTTGACTTTTTTTGGTGGCATTATCCTTTGAATACTTAACGATTTGTGTTTAAAGTAGTTTTGAATATCAACTTTGAAATGGGCTTGTTACAAGAATTCAGGTGTGATTAGATTTTTTGTTTATAAATCGGAGTATGGATATATGTCGAGGTATGAATTAATTGTCGTATTTAGTTAATGTCTGATTGACACGACCTTGCAAATTACCTTTGGTTTGTTGCCAATAAATCTATTGCTTCCCACCTGTGTTGAGCAGTTGATATAGTCTATCTCCTTCCTCTCGGTGCGAGATATCGTACAAAGCTAGTATTTTTATGAACACTGGAAGCAAGTATAAAAAAAAATAAATAATAAATTTCTCAATCTGTAATTATTAGATAGGGTGGGTTACTATCATCAATATTCAGTATGTGTGTTTGTCTTCAACTCATGAAATGGTTATCTAACTACATTATCAAGAAATATTTTAGCATAAGTTGCTTCCATAACTGAAACAGGATGTTATTTTTATGCTCAATTTCAAGCTGGCCTTTAATTACATGAATGTATATCAAATTCTGTTGTTTTAATGATTAATTTTGGTATGTAGTCGTTTTCATTATTGACTAAAGAGTTTATGAATTTTCATATTACAGGCACGAATTTCCATTTCAAATGCCGAACTAAAGTAATTAGTGAATTGGACGTTTCTTCATTACGAAATTAGACAACTTGAGACCTACACAGTAACAACCCGTTCATCAGTTTTGTGCAGCCGGCCTCGAAAACTCAATTATCTTGTTGCGCGCTAGTCTGATCCTGGTCACGGTAGGTGATTTTTATGGGTGAGAGGTAATCTCCAAATGGGCATTCCGTCTGATAGGAAGTAAAACTGTGGCCCGGTGTGGTGTGTACGGTGTCACCTTCACGTAAAAAAAGCCCTTACTATGTGGAAAAGAGATATACAAACTTAGTATGTCTCTGAACCCGTCTCACTAGTCGGCAGATAGCCTTCAGACCTGAGAACTTGACGTTAAATAACATTGGTCGGCCAAAGTATGAGAAGACGTTTTTATCTGATAATCCGCACCTTTATTTCCTGTCACTGTCGTCGATCATTCAAATTGTTATATTTTGCAGAAAATGCATTCTTAAGTTTTAATAGATTTAATCAATTAGTGGGCAGTTGTTGTCCGTGGCCTAAATGTCTTT
Source organism: Trigoniulus corallinus (assembly GCA_013389805.1). NCBI lineage: Eukaryota > Metazoa > Arthropoda > Diplopoda > Spirobolida > Trigoniulidae > Trigoniulus > Trigoniulus corallinus. Next base: position 34,040,863 of record JAAFCE010008833.1, on the reverse strand, counting down.
CTGAATCCTCGTGTGGTTTGTCCACTCGCTACTTTTGCGGCTAAAAACCACAATCACTTTATTGTCTATCTATCTTCTGCATTATAGATATCTAGAGCTTATCGGTGTCGGATGGGACTGAGGGAGAGAAGAGGTCTACATGAGCACTGTAGTTAATCAATTTAACGCCGGCCTGCCTTCTTGCCTTCTCCAACGCCGGAAGGTAAGCTCTTATACCTGAGAATTTTGCCGAATTACTCCATTTACTCATATATGTGCTCCATCACCGTCTAGAAACGTTGGAACCCGTTTCGGTGGCTTTCAGGTAGGGTGCTGGACTCGCCTGTCAATGGTTGCAGGCTTGATCTTCCTTGGGGCGTATGGCTTCTTGCGGACGAGAGATAGAAGCTCCTAGTGCGCATTTCCTAGGATGAGAGGTAAAGGCCTCGGCTCTTTCTACATGCAAAGTGTAGATCGGCAAAATTTCTAGGTCTAGGAGCCCCTGCCCTGGAGTTTGTCGGCAGCCGGCTGCGTAAAATGGCGTCCAATAGACCTCCGCCGGTGGGATAAACAATTCTACAATTTGTGGGAAAAGGACTAGTGATTTTGTTGCGTTGGTGTTTTAGGGCCCTTCAACTGCGTAGTTCTAATGCAGGAATTGCACAGACACTACGTTAATGCGACAATTTTTGGGTACTAGTGGTACCCAGTTTTCCCAAGCGGCCACATCAATGTTAGTACTAGCTGGGGTTGCATTGCTTAACTTCAGTGATCAGACGAGAACTGGTGTGTCCAACGCAATACAGCCGATCCCGCTCACTTCAAGGGCTGGGTACTCACCTCTGAGCGATCAGTTACTGGAAGCACCCAATAATTGCGGTTTTAATGTTGGAGTCTCAAGTCTGCCACGTTGGCACACTTGGATTTCGTTTTGTTGGTGTTATGGGGCCCTTCAACTACAATGGTCATTAGAGCCCTGTCCCCTGCGACGATTTTTGGGTATTAGCAGTATCCAGTGATCAGACGAGAACTGGTGTGTCCAAGGCAATAAAGCCGCTCGGTACGCTTCGAGTCCGTTAATGCAGGATTGATTCATTCTGGCTAAGGCTGGTGGCTTCTTTCGCGAAAGAGGGATGGAAGTCCCAAGTTCATCTTCGGTCCCGGATAAGGAATAAAGCCAGCATCCTACAGTGTGATGTCACTACTACACATTAAAGAAAACTTTCCACACGATAAAGGAGTATATTGGCTTCATTTCCCTCCCTGGTCAACATCAAATAGTCACATAACTGTGCTATTTGCAGTGTCCACTTTCTCCAAACCACAATCATCATCAGCCTTGTATCCATTTCAGATATAAGGAGCGCCATGGTAAACTCCCTCTCATCCTTCCTTTGTCTAAGATTAGACCTTGTAACTTTTTTTCTCCTTAGCGATATACTGGGTAATAGGCCTATATTCAACTACCGGACGGTTGTCTTATTTGCATATTTGCATGCCACATTTTTTTTCAAGTGCCGTTATTATTTTATTGCCAAAATGAAATGTTTTTTTTGTTTGGTAATTTATAGATGTTGCAGACGCCCTAATAGGATTATTCATAACTGAAAGACATAAATTCTTAGAGTAGATTTGCATAGCATCTGCTACTGATTTCACCTTTGAAATAGGTAAATAAGTTAACAGTATTTGTGTAGGTGTTTGAGTAGATGAAAGTTATAATTTTAACGTTATAATAATAATGATTGTTTTGTGTCTTTCAGTAAGGGCGGAGGAGCTATGCTACTATTTTCATATTGTAATCGAAAAGTAAGTTAAATAAATCATTCCTAGGCTAGCTAAAGGATATTCTGTCGTTGTTTGGGTGGCCACAGATATTTTTTATTTTCAATTTTTTTTGGCCTATAACGCCATTCGTGGTCTTAGTTGCTACAATCGTGGTATATTTATATGATGATATGAAGTTTCTAAGTGAAAACATATTTTCTTTATTTTAGTCGCTATGCAAGATTTGAAATCTATAAATCAGCATATAATGTGGCCATAGTGAATATCGTTATGTATGCCCCCCTTATATGTGTGTGAGAGAAAAAAAAGAGTTTATTTGGATACTGGTTTTACCAGAGGTTGTAAAGTAATTGGTTTTTTACCTGGCGTAGTTAATGAATGGTCCCTCGCAGCAGGTTCATTCACAATAACATGAAATGTAATTTTGTCAATCATTTTGAGAGCTTCTTGATGTAGAGCCACTTGGTTTCATTGTTAATTACTCCAGCTAAATTTGAATTTTGTCATCATTAAGATTTCTTGAAAGTCCTGATGTAAGATTTGAAAGAAGATCTGATATACAATATCTCCTAACAGGGGGTTTTCTTTAAAAAAAAAAAAGCAGTGCCGGTCTTACGAAGTGGGAGGCCACTATTATATTCATCACAAGTTAAAATTGCCCCTATTCAGTGAAAGACCTTGAGCGGCTGCCCGTCCTTGCCCACACCTGAAAAAGAGACAAATTAGGCTCAACGATTTCTGGAGTCAGAATCCCAAGTCTCTTATTGAATGATTAGAGCAATTACATTCATTTATAGTGCATTTTTACAATGGAGACAACAGACACTCCTTCACCGGTCCATCGACATGAGGTGAGCATTCAAACTTGTGTTGATGATACTGATTCGCTTTCCAGCTGGTGGAGATATTTTTAGCAGTGTGGTGAAGTTGTAGGCAGTCATTGAAGTGGGATTTTAAAGTTCACTTCTTGGCGTTGTCAGGGAGCCTACCTTCCTGGTCAGAGAAGCCAAGGGAGCGGCGAGTTGCGTTGGACACACCAGTTCTCGTCTGATCACTGAAGTTAAGCAACGCAAGCCCAGCTAGTACTGACATGGGTGGTCGCTCGGGAAAGCTGGGTACTGCTAATACCCAATAATCGTCGCATTGGTGTAGTGTCTGTGCAGTATATGCATTAGAACTACGCAGTGGACGGGTCTCTGTAATGACCTTGTAGTTGACGGGACCTTAAACACCACCAAACAAACAAACAACAAGGGAAGACAAAAATCAAAAAAATAATGAAGTTTGTCTCAGGCTGGCATGATAATAAATTGGGCTTTCGTCTGACTTAAGGGTGAGTTACCCAACTGGGAATTAAAAGTTCACTACCTTTGACATTCGATTAAGGCTTTAGGCCCTAGGGTTTAATATCCATTTTGCCTGCTTCATTACTTGATTCATTCCTCCCACAACTCGTACTCGTGGTGGAAGATGCTCTGACTCCTTGTTAAGAGTTCAAGAGAGGGTTAATCAAGGCCGACTTCAGGTTTTTGTATGCCCTAAATATACTAATTTAATTAAAAATTAGCAGGCCCTGTGCCTAAAATGCCTAATGGATAAGGGTGAGGAACTGCTGTATTGCGTTGGACGCACCAGTTGTCGTCTGATCACTGAAATTAAGCAACGCAACCTCAGATACTATTATCATGGATGCCCGCTTGGGAACACTGGGTCTTCAAAAATCCAAAATCGTCGCAACAGCATAATGTCTGTGCATTAGAACTACGCAGTGGACGGGGCTCTAATGACCACTGTAGATGAAGGCCCCTAAAACACTAACGAAACAAACAAAAAAAGATAAGGGTGATCCTGGGGTTAGTGACATAACCGTTGGGTAGTACTGTATATGTAAGGTCCAGTGAGAGTCCTCAAGTGTAACAACTGGACGTGTAGGACTCAACTAGTAACTGAAAAGGACTCGTTTGAGGGTGGTACAACCAACGGCCCAAAGAGCATCTGGACTTAGGTACATCATCCCACTTGGGTATAATCAGGCTGTAAAGTTTAATTAAATGATAGTTCTCTCAAAGTCTTTGTTTTACAACTTCCTCAGGAATTCTCCTAAGGAGTTAACATTGTTACAAGACCCCCCCTAAAAGTTAAAAGAGTTGCATATCGAGAAATATTTTTCTAGAATGAAAATGCGAGCAGATGTTTTATGGTAAAATTAATTCGGTCGTAGCCAAAAGGGGAAAAAATGGTATCAAGGGCAAGAAAAATTTTGTATCAAGTCTTACGAATACTATTATTAAAGAGGTCTTGTTTTTTTTTTTCCTTTTTTTTTCAGGGCAAAGAATTTGACAGAAAATTTTATAATTAACGATTGCATTGCAGTTTTTTTAACACACCTGATGATAAATCTTTGCAAGGGCTAAGGCTGGCTACACATACACGCGCCACATTTACCTGCAGCGGCAGCAGTAGCAGTAGTAGTAGACGTAAGTAGTTGTAGTTATAGTTTGAATTCCAACAATTTTTTTTTCTGAAAAAAAAAAACATAATGATGATTTTTAGTAAATAATTTCCTTTACCTTACAGAAATATGTGTTAGTTAACAATGTCTCTGGTAGGCTGTTACACATTGTAACTAAATACATTCCAAGTTGCCCTTTAGCATTCATAATTATAACGAATGTGCTGCCCTGCAGTCGATCATTAATTTTTTTTTTGCTCTTGTTGTTTCAAGTTATCAAAAATAATCCAGATGATCTCTCATTTTAATTGCTAATCATCCTTCTTTGTTTTATAGGGAAAGCAAAATACCATTTTGGGGACTACATATATTTTTTTTTGGACTTCTTCTCTTGGTTGTCGTATATCTCTCTCTCTCTTTCTCTAAAGTAGATTGTAGGTAAGTAGACTTTATTTCATTCACTATCTCTTCAATTTGAAACCATTCTTTATGACCAAACTCCTTATTTCATCACATAAGTCTATTTTTTGGTAGCTACCTATACATTTGACAACCTGTGTACCTGTGTATTGCGTTGCATTTTAAGCTGCTATAGGCTACGAAAAAAACAAAAAGATTTTACCTTTTTTTGGTGGTGGTGGTTGTTGGTGGAAGGAAGGGTTTATAGTTTGTCCCTCAAGCTCTACTTTTTCTTCTCTCAATCTGTCCAATTCTTCATCTTTTCCTTACAGCTTTCTTCCTTCGCCGCTCTCTTTCTCTGTAAGAAGATCAGATATGAATGTGGTTACTCCATAAACAATTTTTAACTATTCCTCAACTTGGAGCAGGGAGGGGCAGGAAGGAAAAGGGATGAGGGCAACAAGGGGTGGAAAAAGAAAGAAATGGATAAGTCTGGTTAAGGACCGCTCTTGCTGCATGTTTTAATTATGTACGAATAATACGGTAGTCGGATTACGAAAACGTAGATTTACGAGCACAATTTTCAAATGCCGGCTACACTTTATACTATGTCTCTAAAATATCGCTTCAAAAAAGCTCCAGGCTAAAGTCAAGATTTCAGACACAGAAAGAAAGTAAAACAAAACTGTAGTCCCCCCCCCGCCTTTTTTTTATAATATTAAGTACTTGTTGCTGCATATGTTGAAGAAATGTGTGCACTGTAATTGGTGCGCTTGAATATTGTTAATATTCCTCTACTGTACCTACAAATTGCACAATAATTTTTAGCAAAAGTTAAGCTGAGCACAGCTTAGTCACTACCAGAAATGGTTAGTTGACTTATCCTGCTTGCAGACTCTAAAGCCAGTCTTACTGACCGGGTCTCTATCCATCACAGCAAAGTAACTAGCAGCTACTAACTCCCTACGGCAGGGTCGGGTGCCCATCTTGTCCCTCTGAATGGACACAAGAGTGATATATTGGACGGTGTTTTTCCGCAGTCGGCTGCCGACCAAAGCTGCAACCCCCTATGCTTATTTATCGTCGGTCTACTGTTCGTCAGGGCACTCCACCGACGCCAGGGAGCGAGCTCTTCCACCTGGAAATTGTTGCCTCATTTACCCGTTGCATAGTAGAGAGGGTTCTTTTACGTGCAAAGGAAGGAAGGAACACAGGCAGTTGCACTCGGGGTTCTCTCTCACCAACCGATCTCGATTCAGTATCGACCCTGGAACCCTGGCGTAGTAAATCGAGCATGCTACCTATTGCGCCACCGAGACAAAGGCCTGCATCCATCAAATGACTATTAATTCATGTCCGAGTTCTTGGACACGTTCAAACACGAGACCATGGTGTCTATTACCACTGTCAGACCTTGGATTCATGTCTAACGTTTTTCTCGAAAGTAGCTGTGCCGGATACTCATTAGTCCCGCTGGAACTGGGAACAATATGGTTGAGAATTATTGGAAGGCAGCTATCGATCGAATATCCACAACCTCTGCTTATTTATTTAACACCAATCCTTTTTTTCTGAGGACAATTTCTTCTATCCGACACCTGGAAGGAGCGCCTTATTGCGTTCGACACACCAGTTCTCGTCTGATCACTAAAGTTAAGCAACGCAACCCCAACTAGTAGCAACATAGGTGGCTGCTTGGGAAAACTGGGTACCGCTAATACAGTGCCCAAAAATCGTCGCATTAGTGTAGTGTCTGTGCAGTCTCTGCATTAGAACTATGCAGTGGACGGGACTCTAAGGACCTTCTAGTTGAAGGGCCCTAAAACACCAAAGAAACAACGAAAACACACTTGGAAAATTTGACCACCTACACGGTATTGTGATCATGTAGAACGGGCTCTTTTATGTTCAGTGGTGCCATTATACAACTCACACGGGACCACGGCTTTACTCCCCATCTGACGAAAGGCGCACTTGGGACTGCCTTGCCTCTCATCTAGTAAAGAAGCCATCTGCTTCAACCAGGATCGAACTTGAAGTCAAGTACCTTAAATACTGAACCACCAAGAAAGTCTTTTGGGTGCTAGAAAGATGATGATCATAAATTGTCTCAGTTGAGTACATATTCTAGGTGTAGTGTATCCATTTGTTGCCTGTCGTTTCTACATTGAGCCACCGAAGCAGTCGGGGAGGGCGGGTGCATTGCGTTGAGCACATCAATTGTCGTCTAATCACTGAAGTTAAGCAACGCATGGATGACAGCTGGGGAACACTGGGTACTGCTAATACCCAAATCGTCGTAACAGCGTAGTGTCTGTACAGACTCTGCATTAGAACTACGCAGTGGATGGGGCTCTAATGACCATTGCAGCTGAAGAACCCTAAACACCAACAGAACAAACAGACTGATATAGACCTTAAACTCTTTTCTCTGAAATCTCTGAAAAAGAACTTTTGGGCACTTAGGGGACACGTCCATCCAGAACATACCGAGACAAACATTAATTACTCGAACTGACAATTATGATAAAATTCAAACGTGCAATCAGGCATGTGTCCACTTGAATTCTAATTTCAATCGACGTTTTTGGACTCTACCTGGTTGTTGATTAGTTTGCCTTAAAAAAATTTCTGCGTTTTTCAACTCTTCTAACTTTTTTAAACAGAAGTTACACAAGAACATGATTGAATCGTAGTTGTACACGAATTAAAAAAGGCGAGGGACATAAGATGCGGTCTCCACCCTAATCAATTGTCTGTTTATCCGTCGTACGCTTTAAGTACGACAATGGAACCACATCAAAGGCCACTATCAAGGATTAACCACATGGAACTTATTAGCCTTTCTCTTTTTTTAGACTATCACCTTCATTATTCACTCAGTCCCACCCTTCGAAAATGAGGACTTTCTGCAGTGACAATCTGTTGCATGTGGTGCTTTTTTGTCGAATTATTGTGTATTTTTATTGCGTTGTCAGTCTTTGTTTCATTCTGTAGACTGCAGAACCATGAAGGACAGAGGAACGCCGTGTCTTTTGCTGTCAACACATGATTTTACCTTGTGTTGAGTTGACTTCTAAATGGTAAGGAAATGATAAAATTACTGACAAGTCTTGCTAATACAACATATTTTAATAAAATTTGGACAGTTTAAAAAAAAAAACATACGTATTACTTGAAAACGATTGTGACGTGATTTGACTTTCGGCAGGGGGTATATGGTGGGTATATGATGGGACACTGGCTGTTATAAATACTGTATTGTGTGGTGCGGCCTATGTCATGAAAATGGGCAGGCTCCTAATCCCAGCGTAGCATGCAAGCTACAACAATCCAAATTTCAGTCTGATGTCTGATATGTTAAAAGTAAAATCTGAAAGATTGTTATCCTTGAAAAAGTATCATGCTTACATCTTTGTCTGCCGATTCGAGATGTCCCTGGTGAGTGGAGAAATTGACTTAGAATCTGTCTGATGTGAGGTGCGGAATGAGTTCAAATCCCAGTTGCGGAGACATAATGGTGTTATCACTACCACTTTTCTCCCTCAGTGACCCCTTAAAGACCATTAATCTGATGTGCCCAATCATAATTCTCTACACCGGACATTGAGTTGGCCGCCTATATTACTTTCGGAATTAAGACAGGATAATACCTAGCCCAAGTCATGAAGAGGCCATCAAGGTTTTTAGCTTCTTGATGGATACAAACCTATCCGGAGGTTCCTCTACTACGTATCTCAGCTAGCTGAAGTGCGATTTGGGCGGGAATGGCTAGGTGGCACGTAGCCATTCCCACCCACGTCGGTCAAGTATCTAGGTTTGATATTGGTCCCAGGTGGGTTGGCTTCTTTTGGACGGGGTAGAGACCTGGAGTGCGCCTTCTTTTGGATAAGGAGTAAAACCGAGGTCCCGTGTGGTGTACGATGGCATTTGCACGTAAAAGAACTCTACTATGCAACGGGTAGATGAGGCAAACTTCCCAGATGTAGGAGCTCGCCCTTGGCGTCAGTGGAGTGCCCCAACGATAAATAAACATAGGGGTTGCAGCTTTGGTCGGCAGCCGGCTGCGGAAAAATACTGTCTGCCCAATATATCACCCGTGTGTCCATTCAGAGGGACAAGATGGGTACCGCACCCTGCTATAGGCAGGAAAGGGCGGGACTCTAATGACCGTTGTAGTTGAAGGACCCTGAAACACCAACGAAACAAAACAAAAAGCAAGAAAAGGGTTAGTTGTTGTTTGGTTGCTTAATAATATACCACCTATGTACACAAGACAAGCTGACCACAACCAATTATGGAGGATCAGTAAAAATACTCTGTTACAAGGCGACATCTTAATGATGTAACGGTATAAATGCGAAACCATCCCCCCACTATTTTTATTTCACTTTTTTTAGTTTTGTAGTGCAATATATTGTTGAAATACTACGTTGCCAAAGAATGCTATAAATTCTGCGAGTTATCTCCAGTTTTTGTCTCAAACGTACACATCCTCTAAATTCACTTTGTGGCTATTCTTTGGGGAAGGAGGATGTAAAAACTTGCTCAAAGATTCTGCACCAGTACTTCGTCTCTGAAGATTTTAGACAGTTCCCCTCTTTTTTTTTTTTTTTAAAAAAATTGGTGATTATATGTAGTTTTGTTTCTAAACTATTTTTACAGTTTCAAAGATTGTACACTGTTATTGCAACTCATTTAAGTATTATAGGTCACAACCACAAGAAGGCGAAAGGACTGTGTGTGTGTTACAAACAACTTCTAAAAGTAACAAAAAAGTCAAAAATGATGTTTTTGTTTGGGACGACACCTGGTAAGACCTCATACTGTGAGATAGGTGCATACTACTTACATGTAACTGGCTCCATCCAAAAGCCCTTTTCTTTATCCATTTTTTTTAAAATAACTTCTTTCCTTTACTACGAATAAAAATAATTATTACATTAATTTGGAATAATTTAAAATAACTGTAATTGATTATACTCATTAAGGCTGTCGAGGTACTCACGGCAGCTTCTTAACACCTGCCATTGTTAAATTTTGATAATTAACAACTTGATCACTCTCTCGCTTTCTTTATTTGATTTCTGAAAATGATGAAAGTGGAAATGGATTATTTTCAGATTCAGTAAGTTAGTGTTGTTTTAGTCTCGAGATGGTCGATTGTTGCACGATGTACGAGTTTATTACAAACAAACACAATATTTTTTACGTAACTGTTTTAGTAAAAATGTTGACTATTATTAAAAGAAATACCAGAGTCTTAGTGAAAAAGTCGCTCACCCTCCGTCTAATTAAGTAAGTTTACCTGGCAGACTTGAAATAGAGATAAGTTTCTGATATATCTTATTAAGTTGGCTTATTGCGTGTTGCTTTTCAGTCGTCTTAGCGTGGGTTTTTATTCATCAAGACCATTTGTTTTAATCAACAGGCGTTCAGTAGCAGTTATTTTTCATTTGACTTATCTTTGTCTCTTATTCTTGTAGTCGATAAAGATAAAAGGGGTTTTAATGGGGTGTAGGATTTTTTTATCTCTTTTTCATACTTAACGTTTAAGCTCAGCTTCTAGAAATAGCGATAAATCATAAAGAGTTTATCTTGATTACCTACCTAAAACTTTGCTAGGAAATTGATGAATTCTGTTTGTAGACTACGTGAATCGTACTGGTTGTGATATCATGGTCATCAACACACTATTTTTTATTTATTCACCCTACGATAGTTTTAAAGTACATTTAAATTAATAATTTAGAGGATGTAGCTCTAGACAGATAATAGTGAGTGTGTGACTTGGATCTCGTCATTATTTTTCATTAACAACTAATAAGTACCATTGTTTTGTTCCAAGGGAGCTGGACAATGTAGTTTAGTAAGCTTGTTGAGTAACACAGGTTTAGTACTTAGCAATTGATAGGCATCTTCAATAGTTTACTGATGGTCGGCTCTATAGGATTGTTTGAAAATAGTTATTCTGATGAATTGTAGGTACAATCACGAAAATGATATGTAGCTTTGTATTACAGATGAAATGTGCATGAAATTCTTCTGATAGAGTCGTTTATTGTTTTTTATTGTTTATTTATGATTTCAAAGTGACTTAGCAACTTTAGTTGTTTTTTCTTCAATCTTCTTGTCTTCCACACTCAATCACGATATATTGGAAATAAGGTTGTTATTTACAGTTGAATAGGAGTCTCATATTTCTTGTGCCACACAAAACAAACGAACTTTAACATTAATGCATCAAAAGATGAGCTTTGACACATCTTAACTGCAAACATGAAACAAGAGAATTCATATTTTTGAAATGAATAAAAGAAATACTGTATGTAGAATGATCATGGAATTTTCAACTTCGAACTTTCATTGCAAAACGTTCTATTATAGGATGCTGTACAAATTTAAGCTTTAGTTGCTACAGGGTAAGCCTGGAGTACAAAATAGTATTTCATTGATCTTTAGGTTTTGGCATAGAGTTTCTAATTTTCGGTGATGTGGATTCAAGTTTCACTCAGCATAATGTTTTTTTTTAATTAAAGCACGTATTAAATATTTTTACTTAACGCTGTTTTGAAAATCATCTGTGCCTATTAGTACTTACCTTCCGTAGCTGAAGCGCCTCGTAGTATCAGTCCTGAGTTAAAGCCATCAGAACAATAGATTCAAGTCCAGAAACAAATATTAAACTCATGAGGTAGGCATTTTTGTCTAAAAATGTAAACTGAAATTCTTGTACTGCAACAGAGTGATTATTTATTGATACAATCGAGTTGCCAAGTAATTAATTATAAATGGTTGTATTCGCGCCGTCTTTCATTACAAGTACAATATATAAAAGTGAAGAGATACGAATAGCTGGTTCTCTATGGCCAACAAAGAGTCAAGAACTGCGGGTTTCACTTAATAAGTACCGGTACAGTATATTTACCCTAAAGTCTTCGATTTTATTAATATCTTTGACGATAGATTTATTCGGAAAACGAAATCTTGGATGAGGAGAGTGAGGCAACTGCGACCTCAAACGCAAAAATGTATTTTGGAAACTTGTTGGCGTTTTTGATTGTTGATCATGACTTCTTAGCCCGTGTGTGTGCATTGGATTGCTTATTGTTATTGTGCAATAGGCCAGACACCATGCAATATTATGACCAACAAAGCATTAATTTACCTGCCAAATTTTCTATTTTGGTTGTATAATGCGATGTTGAAACAAGTGGGGTAGGCCGGCATCCCCCACAGACCCCCAGCCAATATTCCTGCGGGTTTCAGACGCCTGGCTGGGGTGCTCCCAGTCAGAGCATGTTCAGTGGACCCGCAGATCCGGCCCTGCCACAGGCGGGATAATCACGACGATGATGATCACAACTTCTTAGCTTTTCGAGCACATGAAGATAAACCTATCATAGAATGGAAGTTTGATCCTGACTGATAATGGTGTCTTGCCTTTCTGGCGAGGGGCACTTCGTAACTGTCAGTTGCAAAGATCCATTTCTTCACGGTAAAGAAATGTTTACATCCGCAAACTCTCAAAGGTGGAACTTTTCCTTCGCATGTGGTTAGTAGATAAGAATTGACCTGACTGGGCGACATTAAAAATGAATAATTTGGGAATTATAAATCTTTAATTAAAAGTAAGAGCTATGACTGAATGTAAAATGTTTGCGGATTTTGTTGACTTACGTATTGCCTAAAGGGGTTCTCATGCAATATTTAATAGCTAAAATATTTGTTCATAAGCTTTGATTATAACTAGGTCTTCGATCTAGTCCTGTAGTTTACAGTAATTAAACTACACCTGAATTAGTATTGTTAGTTAAAAATTTGCATTTCCCATTTACATATATTAGCATTCAGAATAAATATGCTATATACTGTATATAGAGACACACATCGCATTTTATACACGAAAAATATCGCACAAAGGAATGCGGAGGAAAATATAAATTTAAATCATTAACCTATAAGACGGAATTGCACCTCTCAGAGAAATCAGCCCAGCATTAGGAGATAGGCGGGTGTATGGTTGGGGATTAGATTAATCCCCTACATTCTTCGGTGTTGGCTTCAGTTTGAGGAAATTGGATCAACAGTCATTTTTTGTACAAAACTAGAAGCCTATCTCATGTTCTCAAAAAGCGGTAACAGTATGAACTTAATAAAAGCTAATCAGTCAATCATGAAATTGTAAAAGGGGCTTAAGAAATTTGAATTGAGAAAGAGATTATGATAGATTTACTTACGATTAATCATTTCAATATCTATTTATATGCTAAAATTAGAAATAGACGGCATAGTTCCACATTTGTGACTAGTAGGATAACTGAACTTCAGTTTGAAGATTTTGCAGAAATTGAGGGCCCGTCATTCTCTTTAACTCCTGGATTTTAATTTAAATTTTTTTTTCTTACATCAGATTAAATACGAATGCGTAGTAACATTTCATTATTGACTACAAGGGTACTTGTGGATATACCTGTACAGTTAGCTACCACCTACCTTGCTACTTGAAAAGAAGAATGGTTACAAGTTTGGGTGGCCCTATTTTCCTTTTGAAAATTGTGGTATTTATGAGGATTGCTATTTTTGTCGGGATGTAGTAGTAGTCTCTGTGTGTGTGTTCGCTGTGAGGAAGTCGCCCACACTGAGCTCTACAACTGCGATATATGTATATATTTCAGAATAGGAGATAAGTTTGCCCATACAAAAAAAAATGGGACTCTACTTCTGATACATTCGTACACCCCTTGAGATTGTAAGAAAAGATCTGTAGATATGGAAACTTTTTACGAATAAGACAGTCGATTAAATGAGGATAAAACCGCTCTTAGATCAAGACGGTTACTGACAATAATACGTTTATGAATATTGCACTTTTTCTTAGCGGGTTGCCTATAGTGTATTCATTTTTGGCCCGTGGCCTATTCAGATGCTTTACGCAATGATGTCGTATCTGAAAAAGAGAAAAAGGAGGAGTCCTGCTCTAGAAACCATATTGTAATCTGAAGTCCTCCCATTGGATCTATTCATTCTCCCCAGTAACATCTGACCTTCAAATTGCTATTCTATTCAAACACAGCGGTTGGTATACACGGTATAGTATAACCACACCGGAGCCTGAGTACCTTACCTTCTTTAATCTACACAGGTACAACAACAGCAACAACATAAAAAATAGTGTCTAGTCGTGTTGGGTATGAACCCATTTTCAGAAGAAATTGACAGAGGTGAGCTAAAGGATAAATGGTTAATGAACGACAGTAATTTGCATATGTATTATTAGATAATTTGATGGATTCTGGACCGCACCTTTGCCCTTTATACGTTGTAAAAAAACCAGTAGTCTCTTTGACTGAGATTAAAGAGAGTCAGTAACAGAGATGGCTCAGTGATTGCAGAATCGATTCTGGCTTTGTTGTTGTTTGTTAGTGTTTTAGGGCCCTTCAACTACAAAGGTCATTAGAGCCCCGTCCACAGCATAGTTATTATGCAGAGACTGCACAGACACTTCACTAATGCGACGATTTTTGGGTATTAGCAGTACCCAGCTTTCCCAAGCGGCCACCTGTGTCAGTACTAACTGGGGTTGCACTACTTAACTTCAGTGATCAGACGAGAACTGGTGTGTCCAACGCAACTAGCCGCTCCCATGGATTCTGGCCGAGGCAGATGACTTCTTCTGAGTGAGACGAGGGTCCTAAATGCGCCTTCCTTCAGATGGTACAGTACTTAAGTCCGTGACGTAATGTGGTGTATACGATGTATACGATCGGCAAAATTCCCAGGTATAGGAGTTATAAATGAGAGATTGCAGCATTAGCTCGCTGCCGGCTAGCAGTACGCTAGCTACTGGTGCCAGAGAGAGGATGTAGTGTGCCATTTGTTATCTGTACTTATAGAGAGCCCTTTCTACACTGAAATACTGTAGTTTAATACATTGAGTGCTTTCACTAGATGTTGGAACTCACCTCCTCTTCTGGGGACAGGAAGACGTTGTGGTAGTTTTTAAGCCTGAATGACTTGTTTTATAAAAGCAACCACTTGGCAAAAAACGTGTGTTACTTGTTATAACGTTTTGCAGCTACTACCAGTAATACCACTCTTATTTCATTATAGTGCCGCCCTCTCTCCTGTTTTTTCTTCGCACTCTATTCCAGAGCCTGTATGCCACCTTAATTGATGACGTAACGTATGAATGAGCCCACGAAAGGCAAGTTTTTATCATAGTCTTGAATCGTGACAGATTCACTTTTAAACATTACACGAGTATAATACTTTAGCTTGAAAAATGTTATGACTCTTGAAGAGATTACGCATTGGGCCCTCTACCTCTCCCACATACACAAGTTTATTTTAAAGTGTATTGGTCATGATAAGTTTTTTTTTTAAGAAAAATAGGTGAGAGAATGAGGACTTCATGGTGTTATCATTTTTGAACAAGTTGGCACCAAACGATACATCGCGTTGAAAGAAATGGTTTTGAAACTAGTTTTTAAATGAGGGTAGTATTTGGACACAGGAAAAATAATTATTTTAGCACCTTTAACAACACGGACAGTCGTTTTCCTTCTCTGAACTGTGTTGTTCATTTTCGATCGGTTACGAATGATACCATGTTTCTTATATCGGACGGCGGTCAGCATTGAATAATAAGACCAAAAAACAAGACCAAAAAAGAGATGAGGTGAGGAGCACTAGGGTGGAGACATGAGCTAAAACAGGAGGAAAAAAAAGATACTTTTTGCTTAAACATACTCTATCGTTAATCGTGTATAGACAATACGAAATTCCTCTACATTTAATATTGATAAACCAATTTTGAAGAAAAAGATAATATCAAGTTCGTTTTTGTGAGAGGAGCCCCTCCTTATTTTAAATAAGCAGTAAATACTGCAGTGTTACATAGGCAAGATAAAGGAAGGCTTTTTTTCCTGTCTTTCTCCCTGCTCATAATGCAATATTATACTGTGTGGTGTACAAAATGACATCTACTTATGTAGATACCGAAGAAAGAAAACTCTTTCTTGCCATGCCACCATCCTTCTCCCTTAAAGATAAAGGTGGGTGTGGTGGTTTTTGGCAAGTTGCTTTTTAAAGGTGTCAATCACTTTTGTTTTGATCGTCGTTCTCCTCCTCCCTTTGTGCATCCATACGTAGGTTTTATGAGCAAAGGAAACCTGGAGTCAATTTTTTGGCAATTGTAAAAATGAAATGCGAAAAATGCTTTTTAATTTAATTCGAAATGTGTGCCTTCCGGTCAGTGTCAATTAATTTGTAGGGGAACGTCATTCTGAGATGAATATTTAGGCTTGAGGAGGAAATTACTACAAGATTTTTTATCTTTGGTCTCTTCCACTCCACCTTTCTGTTTTGCATATAGTGGTTAAGTACGTAATGATTGTCGAATTTGTGGTAGAAGTCCATCTGCAGTGTTTTCCCTGACGTCCTTCTGTGGCGGGAAGAGGGATGTTCGCGAATTTGTCGCGGGATGTTCGGTCCTCTAACATTCTACTCTTTATGAATGATGACCAAGTTGGTTCATACACTGGTCAACAGGTGACTTCGGTCTGTAAGAATAATTTATGAATCTTTCCCGAAATTGGTGCCAGGCTCTGTATTGGATATTAGTCACGTCAACTCTTTAATTCCAGGATTGTTTCAATATCGAACTTTGGGTGTGCCTCGATCAGTGGCAAAGGACACATTGAGCTCAAGGAGAAGGTGGGAGCGGCGAGTTGCGTTGGACACACCAGTTCTCGTCTGATCACTGAAGTTAAGCAACGCAAGCCCAGTTAGTACTGACATGGGTGGTCGCGCGGGAAAGCTGGGTACTACTAATACCCAATAATCGTCGCATTAGTGTAGTGTCTGTGCAGTATATGCATTAGAACTATACAATGGACGGGTCTCTAATGACCTCGTAGTTGACGGGATCTTAAACTCCAACAAACAACAATCAAGGAGAAGGTGAGCTATCGCTATCGGGCTAAAATTCTCCATAAAGATATTAAATGCAAGTAGTGTATTTCACGAAATAAAATATGACAGAGTGCCCCAAGAGAATAAGCAGTCATCCTGAGAGTGAGGACTATTAAGATGTCTAGCAATAGGTGCAAAAAAAGCAACTTCTAACCGTTTTTGGGTGGCCGCTTGGGAAAACTGGATACTGCTAATACCCCAAAATCGTCGCCTTAATGTAGTGTCTGTGCAGTCTCTGCATAAGAACTACGCTGTGGACGGGGCTCTGATGACCTTGTAGTTGAAGGGCCCCAAACCACCAACAAACAAAACAACAAATCTAACCGTTTTCCAGCCTATGGCGTTTTTCCGCACCGTTTTCCAGCCTACGGTGTTTTTCCGCAGCCGGCTGTCGACCAAAGGTGTAACCCCTATACTTAAATAACGTTAGCCTATTGTTCGTTGGCGCACTCCACCGAGCTCCTACACCTGGAAATTTTGCCTCATCTACCCGTTGCATAATAGAGAGGGTTCTTTTACCTGCTAATGCTATCGTACACCACACAGGATCTCGGTTTTACTTCTCATCCGAAGGACGTACGCTACCGTGACAGGTATGTCCAGAACTAGGTGCAAGATTTTGAAATTGGTGGGATTTTGAAATGTGATGATTAGTCTACTTTCAGCGCTTGACCCAACCTCTGTATGAAAGATTTATATTGAGATAAATCCATACAACTCGCCTCAATATTTCAGTTGGTAACATGATAATCTTGAGCTCATGAATGCAGGTTCGATCCTGACCACAGCCGGTGATGCTACGCCAGCTGTTGGGTAGGGAGTAAAACCAAGCCCCAAGGCCTTCCCCCAATGTCAACACTGAGCACAATTGGAGGCCATCCTCTGAGGTGACAGGCCGACGTTAAATGACCGAATTGTTTGTGCCCATCTCGTCATGTGTAGGTGAGAAAAAACCCAATTCAATTATGTTTTCACCTCATATTTTACACGTTGAAGCAATTTTGCATATGGTTACCGTCCCAGGACTTATAAGACATATTTTGAAACGAAGTCTGTCAATTTCGGTAATAACGTTTTGTTGTATCCTTTTTGCGTTGTGTCTAGGAATATCTTTGTATTTGACTGTGAATTTTATTTACAGTTGTCTGATATGAAATTCTTCTCCCCTTTTTCTCAAGCAAATTACGGGACCCTCTTCTTAATCTCCTCCAATATTTTTTTTTATAGTACTTTACCAATTAAACCAGCGTCCATCCAATTATTTTAAAAGGAATTTACTACCTTTTAACTTAAAGAAAAAAGCCAATCATGTAAACTGTATGACAGCTACTAACACCATAAACTAAACATATGACAGGTTGTGCCAATTCAAAAATGAATTAGGGCCTCCACCACTGCCAAAAATTTTTCCCTTCTTCTCCTCAATTTAAGTACATCTAAGCGCGAAAGGTCATCTTTTGTACGAATTCTTAGTAGACCAATATCAATAAATGTTGATTTTGATGCTAGGACATGCGTTTTTTTCTTTTCATTTTTAAAAAGAAGATATTTTACTTGATCTTTTTAAAAAAAAATATTACCGTTTTATTGAAGCCAATAAAATTTACTGAAAGCTTCACTAAGCTTTTCCCCCGAGTGCAATATAGGTCCTTTATTTTTTTTTCTCATGAGTGCAATACAGTCTTACCTTGTCCTTATAAGCAGGTATAAATCGCTCGTAATTTAATAGCAATCAAAATTTCGACGACACATTTATAGCCATGAGAGCATAGCTCTTAGCGAAAATAAAAGCAAAATGTGGCAATAATCTCATCCTCCTTCTTTTCTTCTCCCGTTTCTTAGATTTATTAGCCTAAAATATAGGTACTCTATTGTAAGTTATATCGACGTCAATTTCAAACGTGTACGTGAATTCAGTGGGATTCTACGTAATTCGAGCTCAAAAGACAAGTGCACTCTACTAAATAAATTACTGACAGTACCAGATTTATGTAGAGGTCAAATAGGTCCAGACCCTAAGGCCTCGAAGGGACCTGCTGGAATAATTTAGCCTGGTATTAATGAGCCCGTAACTTTTGTACATTTCAGTGCGGCAAAGATGCATTGGACACACCAGTTCTCGTAAGATCACTGTAGTTAAGCAATGCAAGTCCAAGTTAGTACCAACATGGGTGGTTGGTAATGAACGTTGGGTGCTGCTAATTTCCCTCTCCTACATCCCCTACACCTACCTCTTCCTCACCTGCGAGCAGCCTCCTTAAGGTTCGGCCTGTTATGGCTGCTTGGCTTACTCCCCAACTCGATAGTCTAACATACTTCTAAATGTGCATGCATATCACAGTTGAGGTTATTAGTAGCGTGCTCGATTTACTGCGCAAGTAGGTCCAGGTTCGATTGTGGATCGAGGTGGGTTTACTTCTTTCGGGCGCAAGACAGGCCACGAGTGCGTCTCCCTTTGGATGAGATGTAAAACCGAGGTCCAGTGTGGTGCAAGATGGCATTTGTACGTGAAAGAACCCTCTCTACTATGCAACGGGTAGATGAGGCAAAATTTTCAAATGTAAGAGCTCCCCCTGTGGTGTCGGCGGAGTACTCCATCGAGCAGCAGACCGACGATGGATAAGCATAGGGGTTGCGGCTTTGGTCGGCATCCGGCTGCGGAAGTCACCCGTGTGTCCATTCAAAGAGACAAAAAGGGTACCCGACCATGACATAGGCGGGAAGAGGGTTAGGAGTTGCTTTAGTTGGGGTTATTATTCATCACACTATCTGAAGACCCTCTGCTGAGTTTATAACCTTTAGTTTAGGAGCCTATTCTATCCTTTCGGTTTAGGACACGTAAAAACTTTAACCCGATGCTACCAAAACGTCTTCTCTTCAATAGGAAGGCTGGATATCTGAGAGTTCGGGATGTTGAAATAGAAGAGCAATGGCGGCAAACAAACACAGGCGAGAAAGGCGGCCTTTTGGATGGTGCTTTTTCTTCTTTAACCCATTTTAACGAAAGAAGTCTTCTCTGGGGCACTTTTCCTCTACCAACGTCAGGGGTGAGCTCCTATGTAAAAATTTTGCCGATGTGCAGTACATCGGCGAGAAAGCGGAGAGACAGTGTGCACCCCACACGGGATCACAGCTTGACTTCCCAACCGACGGAAGGCGCAGTTTGGGTTTGTTTTGTTGTTTGTTGGAGTTTAAGGTCCCGTCAACTACGAGGTCATTAGAGACCCGTCCACTGTATAGTTCTAATGCACTGACTGCACAGACACTACACTAATGCCGACGATTATTGGGTATTAGCAGTACCCAGCTTTCCCGAGCGACCACCCATGTCAGTACTAACTGGGCTTGCGTTGCTTAACTTCAGTGATCAGACGAGAACTGGTGTGCCCAACGCAACTCGCCACTCGCGCAGTTTGGGCTACCTTCTCGCCCGACCAACTGAGCATTCCCTTCCAATTATAATTATTCAATTGAGCGACAGCATACCTGGGCGAGTGTCCAGTCAGCTCGTGCTTTAATCCAGCACTGATTGCCACTAAAGTCAGGGTGTCGTCTTCTCAAAAAAACTGTAGTTACAGTCAGTGGCGGATCCAGGATTTTCGTCGGGGGGGTTGAGCCATAGGCAGCGATTGGAAACGCAATTTTCATTTGTCAGTGTCAATGTCGACCCAAAATTTAGGGGGGGGGGGTTGCAACCCCAACCCCCCCTTGGGTCGGCGCCTGGTTACAATAGTGGTTGAGAAGACGAATCTCGGACCAACGAGAGCCGTTTAAGCATCATTCGCCATTTCCCTCCTCCGCCTTTTTTTTTATCATCTTATGAAAAAGGGCCATTGTCACACCTGTTCGTCACGTTGCCATTAGTATGTTATACGTAGTAATATCCAAACCTGTTACTTAGTTATCAAACGTGACGCCTCTTTAGATGTCAGTGTCATGAAATCATGATGAATCTCAGGCGCCCCTGAGGGGAAGGGTCTCTGGGGGGTTTCCTCGGGTGGGGAAGTGGTTGTTTCGTCTCGCATTCCGGTGTTTTCTAAAGGAAATGTGATGTGGATTCTTAAGTACAAGGGTAAAGTCAGAAGGACTAATTTGGTGTAATGTTTGGACATGGCTTTAATTCTGGTAATGCCCACCTGGAAGCCTAAATTGTTAGCATATTTGACTCTTGATCTCATGGTACACAGGTTTGATTCTGACGGAAGTCGGCCGTTTCTATAGGACGACAGGGTGAGAAAAGTGGAATCGTGACCCTATAAGCCGGTGTTTGCGATGTCACCTACATGCAAGTTTGGAGAAGAATTGCGAAACAAACTTAATTTCTTTGTGACATGGTCAATCCTAGTCTAGAACTGACCTTGTTTATGTTACACCTAAACACCCAGGTGCAAATCAGGGTTTGGCGTAATCAACTTGGGAAATTCCTGGCGTGATTTTGGGCAAAGGGGGGGGGATATATTGCTTCGGGCGAGATTTAAGGCGCTTAGTTCTCCTTGGTACTTCTATGAAGGAATGTTAAGATTTTTTGAAAAATTAGACCCAAATCTTTTGGGGGAATTACCCGTTAGTCTGTTTGCTGCCCCTAGTCGGTCCTTTGATTTGCTGTAGATGTCCAATTTATTTTGTTACGTATTTTAGAGAGAGGAATGGGTTTATTTGTCGTCCATTTTTCTGTGCTCTAGTTAGTGGTTAGGTAAGGTGTTTTAATGTGCATACTCTTAAAAGTTGGACTATCAAACCGTGTTTTTTTTTATTAAAAGAAAACTTTTTGATAGCAGTTTATGGCCCAATGAACAAACCACTTAATGAGGTGAAGGGCAAGTTTGAGAAAATTTATGATCATCTCTGATTTTAAAATTATATTATCTTTTGTAATGGGCATGAGTCCTTATATAATATTTATATGACGGTTATCGGCGGTGCCTCTCATTTTATACCCCTCATTAACATCCCTTGAGCCTAAATTGCAAAGGGGAGGGTCAATCCGCTTGCTGTCTTGTCATTTTTCACAAACGTTTTGTCATTATTAGGTTTTCTGTGTTGAAATGTTAAAAAATCCATTGTGTAACTGTTATAGGGTTAAATAATTGACACCAACAACTGTCGAGCCTTGGATCTTCTGGAATGTCCATCCAAAAGGAGGTTAGGAAAAGGCACTGGCTTTGCGCAAGCGTGTTAGTGTATTTGGTTGTTTGATGTTGTTTTAGGGCCCGCGACTATATTGGTCATCAGGACCCAGAATGGAGTAGTAGTAATATGGAGCCTGTATGGACACCACACTACCAAGTATTCCCAATTGGTCACCAATCCTAATACTACCTGGGCTTGCGTTACTCAAGGGAGCGGCGAGTTGCGTTGGACACACCAGTTCTCGTCTGATCACTGAAGTTAAGCAACGTAAGCCCAGTTAGTACTGACATGGGTGGTCGCTCGGGAAAGCTGGGTACTGCTAATACCCAATAATCGTCGCATTAGTGTAGTGTCTGTGCAGTATATGCATTAGAACTATACAGTGGACGGGTCTCTAATGACCTTGTAATTGACGGGACCTTAAACTCCAATAAACGAAACAGAAATGCGTTACTCAACTCCAGGGATCGGACCAATACACTACGGTGTTGATAGTCATTATCATTCCAACCCGTCACCAGTAGCCCATCTTCGTTTTGGAGTCAATTTCCATTTTTTTACTAACTCTAGGGGACGAACTCCTGCACCTGAAAATTTTGACAATCTACATATCTATTTTACTCTGTTTAGAAACAGGGTTCGCTAACTTTCAGAGATGACGTCGTATACACTTTGACGCGGGTTCTTGGCTTTACTTTGGCATCTCTCTCTTTCGGAAGAGGACAGCAGCCTCGGCCAGAATCGAAGTTATAGCGATGGACACATTTGTCGAACATGCAACCACTGAGTCACTGTATTTTACATTGGGCACGACAGACTAACATCCTTCAAGACGCTGTTATGGAGAACATCAGTGGCATCACCATCATGTCTTCACAGCTGGGAATTTAACTTAGTTCAGCCTGCACACCAGGAGGATACTGAATCATTTTCTCCACTTGTTGTAATCTAAAAATATAGGATGTTCAAAAGAGCTCAAATTTATGTTCTGTCCCTTCTAATGGTTCCAGACCTTGTTTTTTTTTGTAGCTTTCTTCTTCCGCCTCCGGTCTTAAGTTTTTACTGTCCAGGGTCGGAGTCTTGGGGAAGGAGGTCCATTGGTGATGTGTGATGGTCTATACAACTGGCTGACTGTTGACCACTTGCTTTACATTGCTGACAAGAAGCCATCAGCTTCATTTTCCTGCTGATAAGCTACCTGATACGGAAACTGGTTATCAAGGGAGGTGCATGCAGGCCTTGTTTCTTGATTTGGAATTGTCTGTGTGAGATCTTTCAAGTATTTTATTAATAATATCTGTCCTTTCTGAGCTTGTTCGGAGTTGTCTTGTGACTTCTTGCTTAGTTGCTTGATTGCTCTGACTGCTGTGTTCCTCCCCACATGATGGTGACAGTCCATCAAATGATCTCAGGAGGGATTTGAATTACTGGGGTGCTCTCTGTCTCTCTCTCTCTTCTTCTCCTTTTTGTAACCCTCCCTTCCTCCCTCTTTTGAATGCTTGCATCCAAACCGTCGACTTGAAAAGGTGGCCGGCATGTTTTGATTGACCCTATATAAATAGGTGGTTGTTTTCAGCATTCCTATTGAATTCCTTTCTCTGTTGCCATTCAGAAATTTAGCCTTATATTTCAGTGACTTACAATGCCTGTGAGTGGTGGCTATACTCGTTATCGTCAGCAACTTTTTTTGTTGTTGTTGATGTTCAGGGGGTTTGTATTAGATTAAACTGCATTATTCAGCACTATTCATTGACTTGTATTACATTAGGTTTGTTGTGCCTATTCTTCTCAATTTCGTTTTCAGCAACGTATTGATTGAGCTGATGTTTTCACCGCATTATGTAAACTTCATTTCCTCCCCCTCCTTCACCAGGCCAAATTACAATTGGTGGTCATGTTTGCTATTTACATATTACGTTTGAAAGAAATTACACAAAAAAAGCAGAGTGAAAGACTGAACGATCCCATTTGCAATCTGCTAATTATCCCTTTAAGGGCCTACTTAACAATTTGAATAAATAGGAAACTGCCCTTTCCGATTACGTCATAAAACTTTTGATCACTAAGGGTGGTTGGTAGGACAATTGAGTTTGAGGGGTTTTTTAGTTTGATTTGTTTTGAGATATATATATGTTTTTTTTTCAACCATTTGTGTTTTTTATTTCAAATTTGAATAGCAGCATAGAAAAACGGAACTGCGGGCTAAAATTGGGGTAAAAGGAAAAACTAAAAACCGTCCCGTTTCTACTGGCGACTGACTATAAATATAATCAATGCAGCAAGTGAAATATACAATTTGTCCTGTGTTACTCTTTTAAGTTTTGATTAATCCATCTGTTTGTTTTTCGTTGCACCTTTTGTGGTCGATGGTGGGACGGAGGTGCTCCCTATATGCCCCGTTCACGTCTGGTGTTTGTTATGTCACTCACTCCTCTAACTCCTCCTTCTCTTTTCTTTCCTGGTTTTACAACCCAATTGCAACCTGTTCATTTAGGTCCCAACTTATCCATGTGGAGACTTGATTTTTATACGAACGCAACTGCCCTAGGACTTTTTGGGATTGTGCCATATGAAGGGCTCTATAGACCTAAAAGATAGAATAGGAGGTTTGACAAGTGGCTCCAAACTCCGAAATCACAGCTTTTCTACTCGGCAGAGGACCTTCAGATGGTTGGATGAATATACAAGAGTTTTTGGTCCGAAAATTAAATATTGAAATAATGTTTAAACTTAAATAGCACTAAGTCCCTTCGGGGTTCCAGACCAGGGCCCACTTAGTCTAAGCATAAATCCGGCACTATTCTGGGACGCTAATCCAGACCATGACAACCTATGAAAATACAGTATGACCTACACTAACTTTCAGCTCATCTACATTCTTGTGGAAAGACGGTGAAATGGGCAATTTGGTGACCCTCAGAGCCAGTGTCAAAGTTAGTGTGCACTTTGCACAAGCACCTCGAGGTGCCTACTAGTTGCTCCATTAGGTGAAGATGAATTTAAAAAAAAGGTGGTTGGTGTTTCTCTCAGGGTGTTTTCTCACTTTAGGACGGGGTACAAATAAAAAAGAAATGGCAGCCAGTAAAGAGACTTCATGCTCCCTTGCTAGGTGTATATGAGATCAATGTTGCAAGTTGTCGCTCCTGCTGAGCCCTGTAACAAGTGGCTTTTGTTGAGGGTAGCAATTTATTTGGACCCTTGGGGTAAAATGTTAAGAGCGAAGGCGGATTTTAGGTAATTCATCACGCCCCAAGATAAATGATTACCCTCACTGAAAGGAATATGTATCTGTAAAAATGTGTATGAGCAAACAGTAATAGGGCTGTATGTCAGTCTTTGTTTTCTTTGGGGTTTTGACATGATGATCCCTTTTGTTACCAGCGAAGAGGCGCTACATTTCAGGTTGTGGTCCAACGCTGATGTTGTATATCCAGCTTCTGTTTTTGGCAATATGTCTTGCGAAATTTGTGATGAAAACTAATGTAAATTTAATGCAAACTAATAAGATTGTAGTTGTTACACTGAAACTATCTGCTGTGATCTCAGTTGAAGGATTCTGTGGGAAATTGACATTTTCTTGATGGCTATAGCTGATATAGGCATTTTAATATGGGCATTTGTATTCGGTTAGTGACTTGGCGCTGTTTGAAAAATGGGATCTGTTGAGATACGGTTTAAACTTTCACTTTATTTAGTGAATTTTTCGACAGGGACTTCAGTCGCTGTCCGCTTCTCTCGCTAGACCTGTCAGGAGTACAGGTTTTTTATTTGAAATTATGACGTGTTATGTCATGATTACAATTAGTGATCGCAATATATTCGAAAAGTAATAATAATAATGGTTTCTTTAATAAAGGCGCTGAGGTCCCAATCGTAGATTTATTGACTCAGTTTTAAGTAATAACCCCTCTTCTTATTTGTCCTGGTAGGTGGACAATATCACACATTATTTAAAGTGGCTTAATTGGAATCGCTCAATTCAGGGCCGGCCTTCTCTATAAAGGGGCCCGGGTGCAAAAATCCTTTTGGGGCCCCAAAATATTTTTCCAAAAGTAAAAATAAAAGGATTCAGAGTAAATGGACTCTTCTTAGATGCCCTCCTATCCCATTCTGAGATCCTTCCTAATTTTGGAAGGTATTACAATTTTGGATGATGCCATGTGTCCTAATATGTCGCCATTGCATTTATGATTTGGTCTGAAAGCTTATGTGGACGTCCACACCTTGGAACATTTTCAGTTGGACCTGTGTCATTATATTTTTTCATTACACTTCTGATTATTAAAGGTATTTTGGTTCTAACAACCCCAAAATAATAACATTATTAAATTATTGACTCTTAACCTCTGATTCTGGGTTGTCCAGCCTGTGGCCCATAGTGCATCATTTCTAATTATGCATTATAGCCTACCTGCTATGTAACACCTAACGTTATCTTCACCCGTTTTGGTTTTGACAGCCTGTGACTGGCAATCAGTTCATGGAGCAGCCGAGTGACCCCCAACACCAGAAAGGTTGTACAACCCTGGTGTAGTTCAATGGCAGGGTTGTTAGGTTACGTTTAGGCTATGTTGCATTGGCAGGGTCGAATGAGGGACGCTGCCACTACAATGGCGTATTAAACTTTTAATATTAGCAATGATCTGGGCCCTGACGGGTACTGATGATGGGGCCCTCCTCAATCGTGGGGCCCGGGTCCAATGCACCCTCTGCACCCCCCGGATGGCCAGCCCTGTCGCTCATTGATCAATAATTTTTGAACGTTTAATTAACGTGATTCAGCTCATTTGCGAAACAAAAGATCGTAAATACACTAAAATTTGAGTTATCTGTAAACTTTATGGCTTGATTGTTTTGTTAGTGTTTTAGAGCCCTTCAACTACAATGGTCATTAGAGCCCCGTCCACTGCCCGTCCACGTCCACTGCTGAGACACTGCGCTGTTATGACGATTTGGGTATTAGCAGTACCCTGCGTTTCCAAGCGGTCACACATGCCAGTATTACCTGGGGTTTTGTTGCCTACCTTCAGTGATCAGACGAGAGCTGGTGTGTCCATCGTAATACAGTTGATTTCTAAAAATAAGACCATCCCAGCAAGAGTTATAGTTGCCAACGTCCATAAAATGGCGTTCGTTTCATTATAGACATAATTAATCTTTGATGGAGAGAGTAGTTTGGGACTCGAACTTGCTGTTATATACTACCTTAATATAGTGTCTAAGTAGTGGACATGTGGACTTAGGTACGAGGTGTAATGGAGAGCAGAATGTCCAGTCTGGTATCTGAGTTGGTATTGGACACTAGGTCATGATCAAGGCGGGTGGTTTCTTTCTGTCTCGTTAAATGTGTTCGGAGCTGAGAAGTCCTATGAAAAATCATATACAGGTAGAGGACTTCGGAGGTGGGTCAGTGTAACTTGAACGTGTGTAAAAATTATTAACCTCCCCCCCACCCAAAATTCTTGGTATTTCGCAGACCGGTGGGATGGTGGATTGACCTGACGTATTACAATTGACCCATTTTCAACTCTTTAGTTTTGGAAACGTATAGCGGTGCGACTGTCTACTTGTGGAGTTATTTACCAATGCCAGGAGACGTGTTCCTACACCTGAGGATTTTCTAGTGGAACTAGACGGTCTTCCACTGTCCTAGTGGAAGATTAACCGTGATCATTTAAGGTGGGTTTAAAACAGGTGTACTCATATCTGCGCGTTCCTACCAGGGTTGTGTACATACGGCCTCTACCCTTATCCGCCTGTGACAGGATCGGGTTTGCGGGTTCTAGCCCTCCACTCCCGCCTATCTCCCACCAGGTCCCCATCCACCTCAGACACTACCATATCCTTACGGACAACCTGCACCTACGTTTACTTCGGTCTCTCCCTGCCCCGGGTGCTTCCAACCACCTGCATTCTTGAAATGGACCTA
The DNA here is from genome assembly GCA_013389805.1 of Trigoniulus corallinus. NCBI lineage: Eukaryota > Metazoa > Arthropoda > Diplopoda > Spirobolida > Trigoniulidae > Trigoniulus > Trigoniulus corallinus. The sequence continues at coordinate 34,013,210 of JAAFCE010008833.1, read as the reverse complement.
ACGAGCTCCTCCTCCCCTCTTATCACTACGTGTTCATATCACTTCAATCTAGTCTCCCTCTTTTTTCCGCGATGTTCCCCTATCCCCAGACTATCTCTAATATGCTCATCCCTATTTCTGTCAGCTCTCGACACCCCAATGCCCAAAACTCTGATCCATATAGCATAAATGACCTAACCACTGCTCTGCAAAACTTCCCCTTTTCAACTTTCCTCATTCTGTCCCATGTTCCATAACTAAAATATTGGTAGACCTTCAACTCCTAGTTTTTCACCAAATGCTCAGGACACTTTCAATCACGACCTAAACAATATGGGAAAGTGAACTCATTCTTCAACAATTCATAAACTAATTTGTTTCTGGCCCTTGATGCTTTGTTGGTGCTTCGCTGCCCTCGTCTCCATCACCCCAATTTCCCTGCCCCCACTCCTACCTCTCACCTTCCTTCAGGCGAAAATGCCTCAAAGGTTCGTACTTGAATTCGGCCTATTTGTTGGGAAGTCTATTGTCTTTTTATAGTACAAGTTTTTTTTTGTGTTAACAAAAACGAAATTAAACCTGGGGTTTGACACCTGCTGAGATGAAAATGGCATTTGTAACACAAGTGTTGAAAAGTGAGCCCTACAGGCTGTCACGGACTGTCACAACATTTTCAAACTTATTCCTTCCTAGATATATGGAGTCTAACCCTCTTGGTTTCTCATACACCTTGTTTTCTTCATAGACTACTACAACAACAGCAACAAAAAAAGTAATTCCCTCATCCTTCCCTTTTCTAACCCCCCTCTTTCTCTCCTTACTGTGCACTCATCTCTTTATTCAATAAGTATTTGAATGGGGGAGGGGAAGTTCACATTGGCAACATGTTGACAGCGTTTATACTTTATTTCTCATTCATGGCATCAGCATTGTATTGGTGCACATTGTGAAAATACTGTCTATAATTCTGTAATTAACCTCCCAAAACGTGGGACATCTATCATTAAGCGCTGACTTCTGTATATGCATCATGACGCTTTTTCAAAGGCTTTCTGCGGAGACAGAGGAGGTACTGACTGCTTCCACTTCACCCTTATCTCTCCTTCTCCCTCCTTCTCCATCCAGTCCTATTCATGTCCTCCTTGTTCTTTGGTAGGTAAATTTCTTTCAAAATTGTCATTATATGTTTTTGTTTTGGCAAGGGCCGGACTGGACTGAAAAATAGGCCCAGTTACTCACGACCATAAAATTAACTCCATTTTAAGTTTCGTTGGTGTTTTAGGGCCATTCAACTACAAGGTCATTAGAGCCCCGTCCACTGCGCAGTTCTAAAGCCCGCTTCACAATAACATCGGGAACGGGAACGGCAACGGCCGGGAAAGTTGAAAAAATTCAACTTTCCCGTTAAACGTAAGCCGTTTGACCAATAGGAGCGCACCTCCACCACATGACGTACCCGTCGCCCCTCCCCTCTGCGCAAAATACGTTTTACGTTGCCGTTCCCGTTGCTGTTGTGAAGCTCGCTTTATGCAGAAACTGCCCAGACACTACAGTAATGCGACGATTATTGGGTATTAGCGGTACCCAGTTTTCCCAAACGGCTACTCATGATAGTACTAGCTGGGGTTGCGTTGCTTAACTTCAGTGATCTGACGAGAACTGGTGTGTCCAACACAATAAGCCGCTCCCAACATAACTTCATAAGATAAAGGAAATGGTACTTTGTTTTTTCCCTCTTATATCATAATTTTGATATTATACGGCCCATTGACCTTCGGACGACGACTTTCCATTGTCGTCGAAAGGTCCGGTGGAGCTCCAGTTGACCAGTTCAATCATCACTGTCTGAGTGATTGACTCTGGTCTGCGTCAGCGTCAGTTCTATCCTTACTGACAATTATTTCGGGCAAATTGTTATTTAAGATGTGGTTTTTTTTTATCGGACTAGAGAGGTTGTCCGTAAGGATATGGTAGTGTGTGGGGTTGACGAGGACCTGGTGGGAGTTAGGCGAAAGTGGAGGGTTAGAACCCGGAGACCCGACTCTGTCATAGGCGGGATAAGGGTATGATGATGATCGGACTAGAGAAATAATCGCAAGGAAATCTGGCAGAAGCTCCATTCCCTTTCCCCTCCTTCTTTTCTCCTGTATTGGGTTTACGAGGTCACCACTACATACAATACAAATGCAGAATTGTAAAAATTCCCAGATTGGGACGGGTGCTCTTCCCCCTCGCCTTCCTTAGTGTCTGCATATGACTCTTAGAGGTATTAAGTAGACCTGTTCTTAATAACCAAATCAAAATCAAATCTCGCCCTTAATCCTATCTTACCACGATTGCAATTTTGCATTTAGCAGTAATGGTTAACTTGACCCGCCTCGGTGGGACAATAGGTTGCGTGCTCAATTTACTGCGCCAGTAGTTCTAGGTTCGATACTGGTTCAAGGTAGATTGGCTTCCTTCGGGCGAGGGAGAGAGGCCCCACATGCGCCTTCTGTCGGATGACAAGTATCACCGCGGTCCAGTGTGGTGCACGTAAAAGAACCCTCTCTACTATGCAACGGGATAGAGGAGGCAAAAATTCCCAGGTGTAGGAGTTCCCCAACTAGCTGGCGTGAGTGCCCCAACAAACAGTGGACCGACGCATAGCATAGGGGTTGCATGCTGCGTAAGAATACCATGTATCCTTTCAGAGGGACAAAGATGGGTACCCCCTGCCAGAGGCGGGAATAGGGTTAGTAGTTGGTTTGTAGTAATGGCTAACTAGTCTAACTAGACTCAGGTCGTTATACGTGCTTCCCACTGTATTTACATCGTTTGTACAATCGATTATCAATCCAACGATATCGATCTATCGATTAGATAAAAGAACACTGAAGAATTCTTTCGCTCTGAAGAAATGATTGTAATATTATGTTAGGGTAAAGTTTTAATCTCCTTGGTCGTTGATATTCAGCAATAGGTAGGATTATTAATTTACTAGTCCACTAATTAACAATCCTTTGACTTGACTACTTTATGTGCATTTTTATTGCTTACGTATGAATTCCGAAAAGACATGTTTAGTATTCTAAGAACATTGTACAGTAGGCTTATTTTCTAAGTCGAATTTTTTGTTCGGTTGAAAAGATTTGTTAGGTGAATTTTAAGGACCGTTGGGCAATTTGGAAAGTGCGCGGTGTCCTTTATGAGTTAATTAGTAAGGTGAGTGATTACCTCTCATACCTTGTAATGATGATAGGCAAGTCATCGTCTTAGTATGTCACTGAGAGAGAAGGAGAGAGTTCTGCAACTTACACTGTCGTCGTCGTTTTATGTGTTTATTTCAACTTGGTGATAAATAATACAAATATGACTTGATATTTTAATTTTTTTCTTCCTCCAGTAGATCCGTTGAGATGTCTCACTGTTATATATTTTTTCTTCTTCTCTTCTTGAGACTATTAAGAAATATTAGAGGAAGTCGGTCGGCGTTGAAAATGTAGGTCTAAAATGATTTACAGATTCGTTTGTAATCTCCCTGTTTTTACTGTATAAAAAATTGCTCTTTTCCATTACATTTCAGTATTTTAATTGGTATCCTTAGGAAATATCAGATCCATGTAAATAAATCAATAAAAAGGAGCATGTATACGGGGCTGTAAAATATCGACATTTCAATAAAAAGTCTCCTTTACTAATGATTTCTCTATAAAGTGACAGTTGAATGTCCTTTTTTACCTTTTAAAAAACAATCGTCTATTATTTTTTTTTATTAAAATATAGCATTTACTTGCTCCTGTTTGATACAGATAAGAGAAAGAGAAAGCAAAACCGGTCCTAAGACTCCATAAAGTTGGTATATTGTGTATATTTATATATGTGTACGTGTCTAAATTCTTTATATTACTTATCTTTTTTACAATTTAAAAGATTAAGACAATTTCCATTTGAATTTTTTTTTCACAACATAATTCCCCCCTCCCTTCGATTCAGCAGTTGAATATCACTGGTAGGCCTTATAATTAAAGAGTAGAGCTATTAAAAGCATTCTTGTGTGATAAGTTCTAGCATTACTAAAGTAAAATCAGTCTTGCAAATCCTGTCGTTTATGCGATGGGCCTGTACTGGTCAGTGAATTTGCATTCTTGTTACGCTGGAAACAGGATTTACTAGTGCGTTTACAGGATGCGAAAGATTAGCATAAGGCTCAACTTTTCGTAAGGTGCTAGTCACCTCATGTGTCATCATTGACTGACCTTTCCCACGGCAGTTATTCAATCCTTGTTGCTATTTGACTATAGATAACTCTGTCTCAATGGTCGGGCGTCCGATATATTCCTTGTATGTAGTAGAAAAAACAGTTTAACTAGATGCTACACCAGGCTCTGCTTGCAGTCAGTCACTTTCGTTCTGCTGAGTACCATGTAACGCTGCCTGGAATTTCTAACCCTTTCTCCGCCTATGACAAGGTCGGGTACCCATCTTGTGCCTCTGAATAGACACAAGGGTGATATATTGGACGGTGTTTTTCCGCAACCGCCTGCCGACCAAACCTGCAATCCCTATGGTTATTTATCGTCGGTATGCTGTTCGTTGGGGCAACCCACCCAGCTCCTACAGATGGAAATTGTGCCTCACCTACCCGTTACATAGTGGAGAATGTCATCGTACACCACAGGTGACCTCGGTTTTACTTCTCATCCAACGGAAGGCGCATTCGGGGCTTCTCTCTCACCCGAAAGAAGGGTTGTTTGTTTGTTGGTGTTTTAGGCCCATCAACTGCAAGGTTACTAGAGCCCCATCAACTGCAAGGTTATTAGAGCCCCGTCCACTGCTTAGTTCTAATGTAGAGACTGCACAGACACTACACTAATGCGATAAAGGTATCCAGTTTTCCCAAGCGACTATCCATGTCAGTACTAGCTGGGGTTGTGTTGCTTAACTTCAGTGATCGGACGAGAACTGGTGTGTCCAACGCAATTCGCCGCTCCCCACCAGTTCTCGTCTGATACTGAATTCAGCAGCCAACCCCAGTTAGTTCTAATTACCGCTTGATAAAACTAGGTGCCGCTAATATTAAAAAATCGTCGCATCAGCGTAGTGTCTGTGCATTTTCTGCATCAGAACTACGAAGTGGACGGCGTTCTAATGACCTGGAGGTCTGGAAGTTGGATGGTCCAAGTGGCTTAATTTGGACGGGAGAAGGACTAACGCCAGTTTCTGGTGATGCCACTTGCATATAGAGGAGCCTGTTATACGTGGCATAAAAGTATATATGTGGAGGCGTTAAATTCCCACTTGCAATGCTCCTTTATATAGGCATTATAAATCTTTGGTTTCAGGTTCGACCCTCGGTTGATGCGGGTGACTTTTTTTCGGATAAGATGGTCGCTTTATGGCGACTTGCACTGTACGGTGTCATCGCTGCATGCTAGTACAGTACTTACCTTTAGAAGTTGATATGCCGACTTTAAATAATCGAAAAATCCAAACGTTATTGGTCGCATAGGAGTGAACCAAATCATCTGCGAATTCCCCAAAAAGTCGCAACACTGCTTAGTCTTGATGATATCCGTTAAAATTTCCGTCGAGTGACTCAGTAGTCATCTTTTAATTTCTTAATAAATCAGTAATATAAGACGTTTTATTTATTATTACGATAATATGTATATAAGAAGAATTGATGGATAGATATACATGAGATTGATCCCTCACTGAGTAAGTGTACAAATAATTAATGGCACAACATATTCACAGTAGTAGACACTTTGGCCACTTTAGTACGGATAAAATGTAATTTGGGGGAATTAGGAGCAAACAAATTGAAATAATTTGGGGGAGGGGAGGGCTAAATACAATGCACTTAGATATTCCCACAACCATCTTGAGTGAATGAAGAGTGCCTTATTTGTTTTGAAGAAAACAAAAGTTATGATACATATATGGACACTCTTGAAACAGGTGAAGCCGACCATTAGACACGTAATACAGACATATAACAGTGTGGCAAAAGACTTATTTTGTATTGTAGTTGCTTCTTAAAATATTAAGACCGAAATCTTAAAACCTGAATCTTATAGTCATCCATTTCTTAATTTCCCCTGTCAATTAATTCACAAGATGTCGGTATGTATTTTATGGGGTATTGATGGTCTTGTTATGGTATTCAAATATGAATTTTAAGATTGTCTTTATTATTATTGTGTTTGAAACACTGTTTGTGTTAATAATATATTATCAACTAACTAACGTATTAATATTATTGCGACAGCTCCCGACCGACGTGATTTCTTACACAATTTTGCAATAACTTAAGACTTGTGACGTACTACATAGTAATAATAATAGTAATAATAATAATAATATATAGTGACAAATAAGATCATGGTGAATTACATACAAACTTAAATTATACAATGTAGCGACAATGCAGTAGCTTAGATATGATTAGTTGTATGCTAAGAACCTAATACAATGTTGATAGGTTAAGTGATTAGTGTTGTTCAACTGAGGTAACTTTGTTGGCCTGGACATCAGACAGAAAAGAGGGTGGTCCAGAGCAACGGGCCAAATAGACCTAAGTAGAAAGCAAAGCAACTCCTAACCCGTTTCCATCCTGTGGCAGGGTCGAGTACCCATCTTGTACCTCTGAATGGACACAAGGGTGATCTATTGGACAGTATTTCTCCGCAGCTGGCTGCCGACCAAAGCTGCAGCCCCTATGCATATTTATCGTCGGTCCACTGTTAGTTGGGGGCACTCAACCGACTCCAGGGGGCGAGCTCCTACACCTGGTACTTTCTTTTCATCCGAAGGAAGGCGCACTCTGGGCTTCTCTCTCGCTCGAAAGAGGTCAATCTACCTTGATCCAGTATCGAATCTGGAACCACTGGCACAGTAAATCGAGCACACTACCTATTGCGCCACTGAGGCAGGTCCTAAGTACTAGTATATACTATTGAAGGCGAGGGCTATATGAAATGGAGACAGACAGGCGTCTCTAAGGGGTGAAAGGCGAGGTTAAAAGATAACGTATTTGAAGTGGGGAGAGGTCAGTTATGCAAAAATGGTTCTGAGTATTAGGCAGAGGGAGGACCCAAGAGCCAGGAGCATAAAATGCTGGTTGCAGAGATAAGAATGTTTGTGGGATATGTGGAGGCCCGATAAGGAAACGGATGACAGAAGTTTTATGAAACTAGGCTTTGTTGTAACATTTGGACAAGTGTTGAGAAAGGGGACTTGAGTAAAGTCATTAGGAGTTTCAAGGTGAGGCGGGGCCGAAAAGGATGGTTATTTGTCTGATGGCACATTTGACACATGTTGGCAACATTTGTGTGTTTGCAACTTCTACAGTGCTTTGTCAGAAGAAAGACTGGAATGTTTAATGCCACAGTCAGGTCGTGCGGACTGAATGTTGAATAATCATTGTTGGCAACTGCTTTGTTTCCGTGTTTCGTTGTAACGAAATTTGGCTAGAACCTTCGAGATCAGCTCCGATAAGTTAAAAATTTAGTGAAACGTTGTGGGACTACTGATTGAGATAATAGAAAGTTAAAATGGACACCGAAGAGCACTTGGGAAGGAGTTGACGACCTTTTGGTTAAGACTCAGTGACTAGATTGACTACTATGATGTCGAAGACCCCCCTTCTTTTTTAGGGTTATTTGAATATTTAAATGTTGATTGTCAAATTTGCAAAAATGGTTTATACCAGTGGGTGGCGAACCTATGGCACGTGGCATGTAGGCCCCTATATACAGTGGTACCCCGCTTAACGAACGTAATTCGTTCCAGCGATACGTTCGTTATGAGGGGTGTTCGTTGTGCGGGACACAATTTCCCATAGATCTCTATGTTATATTGTGTAATTCGTTCCGGGTTGCCACGAAAAATTGTGAAAATTGTTAAGAAGTTAAAAACAAAATGCAGTGCTGATTGTTAATGAGCGAAAGCACTCTAGGACCCATTTTTGGGGGAGTTCATACTTCACAAAAACTAGGAATTACCCTGCAATGAGAAGGCAGTCAATTACTTGCAGTGTGCAGTTGAACGGTGCTCGTCAGCAAATGCCATGAATTGAGGGGTCCATTCTCCTACTCCCGTCAGTAGCTCGTCCATAACCAGAATAAAAAGGCATGGATTTGAGTGCTGAACCTTGGTGCACCCCAAACTTCACTGGGGAGTACAAATCCTAAATTATTCGAATAAACTGGTAAGCCTTCTCCAAGTCGATAATGATGGTATGGAGATCCTTCTTAGCGGCTCTATACTTTTCTATCATCTGCCTCAGAATGAAGATTCGTTCCATTGTGGACCTGCCTAGCATGAACCCAAACTGATTTCCAAGGACACTAGTTCTATCCTGGAGGCGACATTCTATTACATTACATTGGTATAACTCTTTGGATTATTACCTCTATAGTTACTACAATCTTGGACATCCTATACCAGTGGTGGCGAACCGTTTTTGAAGACGGGTCACAATAACACAAAAGAAAACCAAGAATTTGTCCACGGGTCAGATGCAAGCACTATTCAATTTTATGAATAAAAATAAGTTATTAATAGTGAATAAAGTTTATTAAAGGAGGAAATAGAGAACATCATCCAACTTTTATTACACCTTTAACATCATCTCATTAACACTCGGGCCACTTAAAATTGCACGGTGGGTTGCAGGTTCGCCACCACTGTCCTATACAGTTCCTAGTTCACTTTGTATATTGAACAAGCGTTCGTTATGTGAAACAAGTTCGTTATGCGATACTCCCGCTCTTTTTTGACGGTGTTCGTTATAGGGGACATTCGTTATACGAGGCGTTCGTTAAGCGGGGTACCACTGTATACAGTGTGTTTCGCACCACTTGTATCAGCCTATTTTCTCGTAAACTAAATGATATTGGATGTTTGCGAAAAAATATTGATAACCAAAACCTATATAAAGCCAAACCAATTGATTGGTAGAATTTCCATTTCCTGTAACAAACCGGAAGTGGGGGTACCCTAATAGATATATTCCTGTAACAAACTATCTGGCACGTTAGTACATTAAGAAATACAGTATAACTTTTTGGCACGCCAGCAGAAGTAGGTTCGCCACCCCTGGTTTATACAGCATTGTTATCTGTTAAAAGTCGGCCACTCACCAATTTAGCCACCGTTACCGTTATCTGGAAAATTTAAGGGAAGAATTTATAAAATTATTCAAATATTTTGTGAATTTTTAAAAGTTCCGCGGATGGTTTGACCTCATAGATGGGCTAACTATTTTTTAACTAATTATTTTCCACTTGTGGATTGTAAGACGATAGTTACGTGATGTAATGACCATTTCAGGTCAGTTAACATGTCCATCACAAATAATACGCCACGACGATGAAATGAGGTCTAAAGTCTATTTTAATGTTTAATAAATATTTTTCGGGGAGAGAGGGGGGGAAGGTGTCCTAATTCCACATATGTAGATGGATATTGTATGTTTTTTTGGGGGAGGAACTGTATCCGGTATAATTATGAGCCAAATGATATGAACTGTTAATTTCTTTTTAATTTGTGAAACCTGATAAATTTAATATAGGGTAGCATTAGTATCATACAGTATATTTTGAAAAGTAATCTGAGATTTAAATTATGCTAAATTAATTTAAAAAAGTTTCTTTGAAAAAATTGTTGGAAAAAAAAAATCGATTTTGCTAGTGATAAGTACGTGTACGTAACATGCAATAAAAATGTTTCCTCCCGGAATGTCACAGCCAAATTAATCGTTTTGATAGGTAGGATTACTGAATTTTAATTGAGAATTGAAATTAGGAATTAAAAAGAGAAAAAAAAAGTATTAAACCTGTTGGACATGTTCTTGGGCAAATTGGTGCAATAAATTCACCAATGGGATTTTTTTTTTCGGTAAAAGAAGGTTGCCCCGCACTCAAATGTCCCATCTCTTGTCTATTTCACTTGTTACCTTAGTCACTCCCCACAATTGAAAAAAAATTGTAAAGCGAATTAAAATGTTGGGTATAAATTTGAACACCAAAAAATTGGTTATTGGTCTTTAAAAGGGGGACGACGACGACGACGACGACGACTACTTACTCCTTCAGAGGGAGGTGACTGACTCCTTTTATAATTCTTAGTCGTCCAAGAAATAAATTTGTGGTCACAATTTTTCTTGTACTTCCCACGCCACGATTTTTAAGTAAGAAAGACGAAAAAAATCATGTATTTCTAATAAGGAACAATCAAAATTCAAAAACTTGGATCTGAATTATATTTTCATAAATTAACAACCTTAAATTAAATGCTACCTATGTATTGTTGTCCCCAGTTTACAAAATATAATCCACATGTAATGATGAGTTGGGTTACCGTTTATCATAAAAGTGACCCGAGTTCAATTCCCAGTTGTGTGTTCTACTGAGGTCAATATAAAATGTCAGATGTTTCACCCAATGCGGTTGTGCCCCAGGTCGATACTCAATTGTGACAGATGGGTAGCACTTAATTAGTAAATTTAATTAATTTGCTAATTACGTGCTATAATTCAGGTGTTATAACTTACAATTCAGGAATTGTTTATATTTCTTTAAGTCTTATGAAGTATGATGATCATCCCTGAAGTGGAGCTCCCATTTCCTTGACCAAATTCCGTTAGGAAATTAATCGTTGCTAAAAATGATGGAGTACCTCAGGTTGGAGGACATACTGTCGTACAACAGCGTTGAGTGACGACAATACTATGTTGTTAGGGGGTGCGGATTTTGACACATAATCCACATGCACCATAGTAGTAGGTAGTAGTAGTAGTGGTGGATTTTGTTTGACGTTTAATGTAGTATGTCAAGTTGCCGAAAATGACATGTCACTTTAGCCGTGGTACCTTTGTGATGAACAAGACACTGGAATTTTGTTTGCTTGTAATGGTGTCAACTAAGTTGATAGAGTGTTTGATGAATTGAACTCCGTTATTGGGTGGTTCCTACACTGTCTCTCTGTCCCAACTAGGTCATGCGTTCGCGCGCAACTGGAACTGTGTGTGCCGTTAACAACAACGACAGGAAGATCATGCTTCACTCGCCTAATTATTTACTCGAGCCGTTAAATACACGCAGGGATATTCAATAATACGATATTGCAGTCCTTCTAAGGTTCCGTCTGGGACCTAGGGGAGGCCCTCCATTTTGTCAAGAAACTTGGAAGATTCTGTCACCTAGAAAGTTAAGATAAACCCCGTGCATTTCTCGAGTTATGCTGTAAAACAGGGAACTATGAGTAAAAGGGGTTGTGACACGTCAGAAAGCTCAGGAAAGGGGTTGGATAATGAGGCAGGCAGACATTCAAGTCGAAATTACTGCTGTTTGCCGTCATCTCCGTTCTCAAGAGTTCCTGATGTCCACTTTCTTTACTCCTTTCTAAAAAAAAAGGTGGCTATATTCCGTTGGACACACCAGTTCTCGTCTCATCACTAAAGTAACGCAACCACTGGGTACTGTTGATGCCTAAACTCGTCGTAACAGCGTAGTGTCTGTGCAGATTCTACATTAGAACTAAGCAGTGGATGGAGCTCTACGGACCATTGTAGTTGAAGGGCCTTAAAATACAAACGAAGCAAAAAATCCTTTCTAAAGTAACATGATTACTGCTACTTCCGGTTTTATTCTCTTGAATTTGAGGGCCCGGTCCTACAACAGGCGGGAAAGGAGTACGAGAGGAGTTAATCCTGGCGGAAGTAGCGCTTGCTAACACTTTTGAGAGATGCCATATTATTTGAAGACAAAAGATATAAAAGGTAGCAGATTATTGACTGTTAAATTGAAGAGACATGGTGTGCATTAGTGGATACTGGAGTAGTTGGGGAGTAAGCCACGCAGCCATAACAGGACGAATCCCTAGGAGGCTGCTCACGGGAGATGAGGAGGTAGGTGAAGAGGACGAAGGAGAGGGGAAATTTGCAGCACCCAGCGTTCTTTACCAACCACCCATGTTGGTATTGACGCGGGCTTGCGCTGCTTAAGTCTAAAATTTGAGGTTTAAATGTGAGACCACAGGAAAGTGCTTGAGAGCGTGTCATTGGATATCCAACTCATTGTCACTTCCTTTTTCAATATAGGCCTACAATTTATATGTAATGTAATGTTTTTGATGATAGTGAGGTTAGCTGCAATATTAGGCTGAGAAAGACGAAAGTGTTACCAGTTCAATAATAGTCTTCCCCCCAAATCCAAACTGATAGTTATAAAAAAATAAAAAAGAATGTTTACACATAATAATATTAGACATGACGTTAGTCTTGTATACGAACTGTGATGTGCAAAAAAAAAATATCTATATATGTAAAGCTATATACATACACACACCTTACAAAAATGATTGATATTTACAATGATTTGGTTTCAAGTGACTGTTATTTTGACCCGCCGCCGTCCTCCGTACATGTCCGAATTCAATGCATATCTGATTACACGACTGGTTGACTAAAATGATCATAATCATCATTCCAGCCCCCCTTTTCCCGCCCATGGTAGGGCAGGGTACTCATTTATCCAGCGGGAACCGGGAATACACGGGCGAACTGTTGGACAATAAATTTACTCAGCCTGCTACCGACCTCATGGTGCAACCTTTTGCTCCTTTAGTTAACGTCGTCCTCGTTGGGACTGTTTTTCTCCGAGCTTTTGCACTTGGAAGTTTTACCGATCTACTTTTTTTATGTGCAGGTGACATCGTACACTCCACACTGGGCTATAGCTTTCCATCCTCTCGGAAGGTGCACTAAGGTAGTTTTACCGGCCGTCTCGTGTAGGATCGATCCTGTAAGCATGGACTAAGCCGTCGAGATATGCTTGGATGGTTGACTAAAATATTGCCAAAAAAAAAAAACGTACGAAGGACACTTGACGGAAAGTCAATCGCTACTACTGTTGCTACCGTTTCTTATCATTATTGCACTTCAGATTTGTACAAATGACTTGTTGTATACTTGTTGCAAACACAGACGCAAGTGACCACACACGCGGGCACACACACCCAAATGGTGTTACGAGACTCGTGTCCCGAACGCTGACCACTATCACTCGTTGAATTCACTTACTGTGTAAACTTCATAGACATTATTTTTTTTTTATCAATTTTCAAAGCAAAATCTTTGTTTCTATATGCCTTAAAGTTGATATTCTTCTGCGATTTTATTGTTGTCCTTGGACACAGTACACGGTTTTTGGATAGCCTCGTATAAATGAGCGTGAGAATTCACACTAAAAAACCCACTATTTTCTTTGAGACCTGGTCCTGATGATAGTTGCTTCACGATAGGGATGGGTGGGTGTGCTATGGTTGAATGAGACTGTGATATGTGGCCCTCAAACACAAATGATATTCAAAAGAGGCCAATTAAATGATGCACAATTCTGTTGACTATTGCTTAAGCCCAATATCCGGGAATGTGTTATTTTATATTAATTTTTATGTAGAATCTGTTAGGAGATTCGTAAAGCGTTTGATAAAGAATGGCAGGCACGTTATGTAACTAGGCCTCTTCTTGTTATTTGTTTTGTTTCACACTTTGAGCATTTTGTCAGAATGTTATTTAAAGAGTTGGTTGAATTGTCATGGGTTTGTTAATGACATCATGTCGTTTCAGTCATTCCATCATCACTGGTCGACGCCTGATTTTGAACTGGGCTGTCCGACGACAGGTGTTCTTCTTCCAGAGGCGAATTTGGTGACCAGATGTCGTTAGTTTGTTGTGAGTTGGAGGTGTCAGTGTCTAACTTTTCTTCATTTTCGTTTTCACTCTCTGGTATCGAAATGTCGTCACTGCCAATTTCCATGTGAGTTTTTGGCACGATTAATGGAATTCCTTGATTACTTAGGTAACAGTTACCGCAGTAACCGTGGATCAGCAAGTTGCTGGAAGCCAAAAAGTAGCGGTTGCATTTTAGACACTCTTCTTGTGGATCGTCTGAAATGAATATCAAAGCATTTTGTCAGAAATTACAGAAATTACGTTGATACCGACACTGGGTGCCTGCTTGGCACGGTAGTTCAAATTTGAGCGTTGCACTAAGAACTTCCCTTAATTAATAGCACACTACCCTTTTCTCTATAGGACTTATAGGTTAAGAATTTCAAGTTTAGAGGAAGCCTGAAGACTTGGCTGATGTAAATTGTTTGGCCTGCCGTGATCATTTAGTGAAATCTTTGGGCTGTGAGCTGTAACAGGCAATGCAATTCATGGAGCCCAAAGAACGAGAAAAGTAGCTGATCAGGATTGCACACTAATTTTTGGTTGTAAGCTAACAGAATCTACTACGGACATCTGGGTGTCTCTGGCTATCTGGAACCTAATCCTTGGATTCGGGAGATAGAAGACCAAAGAACTCCCTCAATGAATGTAGTCTGTCCTTAGGAGCTCAGCATCAACTAGGGTTAATACCTCAGAAGGACTAATTATTTGAAGAATACCCCATTCATCTCCCAAAGAGACACAACCCCAGCTAGTACTAGAATGGGTGAACGCTTGGGAAGACTGGGTACTGCTAATACCCAAAATCGTTGAAACAGCGTAGTGTACGTGCAGTGTCTGCACCAAAATTACACAGTCGACGAGGCTCTAATTACCGTTGTAGTCGAAGGGCCCTAAAACACCAACAAAACAAGACCCAAAGAGAAAGTTATCTATAATCCTTGTTGAGCAGTGGACCTTACGCCAAGCCACCCTCTCCCTCTCCTTTCGCCCACGGTTGTAGTGACAGTGGCCTTACCTTCGTGAGTTTTCATGTGCGCCCGTAAATTGCAGGCCAGGGCAAACCTTTTATTACATAATTCACATACGTGTGGCTTGTCACCTGAAAAGAAATGACAATTTAAATTAGTTATATAGTTGGTGATTGGACTCGATTTTAATACCCATAAATAGTTTTCGTCCTAGAAATCTAGTTTGAGAATCATTTCGTAAAATCTATATTGGTTTCTTTTTATTTCAATTTTCTACTTTCTGGTTACAATTACTTAAGACGTAGAATTGTCGTCCCTATTTATACTGTAGCTCATGATGCTCAGGGTTTTAGTCCCTGTATAAATGGTTCTTTTGCGTGCAGTGGTGACATCCTACACACCCACACGAGGCCACGGCTTTTCTTCCTATCTGACGAAGCACTAACCGAAACACTAGCCGAATGAAACCAAGAGCTTCGGTCTGGATTCAACCCATGACATTGAACTCATGCGTCTAGCATGCTATTATGGAGTCTACGGCGGTACCGAAGGGAACTTGGGGTGTTTCCGGATGACGCCCCGTGCCGGATTTACCACTAGGCGAAGTAGGCTGAAGCCTAAAGCTTCGACATGTAGCGGGCTTCAAAACTTAAGAAAATGGAGTTGAGATCATGTGGGGAACGGTGAATTGCATTGGACACATCAGTTCTCGTCTGATCACTGAAGTTAAGCAGCGCAACCCCAGCTAGTACTGACATGGGTGGCCGCTTGGGAAAAGTGGGTGCTGCTAATACCCAACAATCGTCACATTTGTGTAGTGTCTGTGCAGTCTCTGCATAAGAACTATGGTGTTGGCGGGGTTCTAATGACCTTGTAGTTGAAGGGCCCTAAAACACCAACAAACGAATTGAGATCATGTGATAGCCCAAATACTAGTTACTCTTTGTTAGGTCCTTGAAAGAGATCCACAGCCGTTAAAGAGTAGTAAACAACAAGTTAATGGTGACCAATTGGCTCGATATGGGCCATTCGGAGACTGCTGTTGGTAACCAGATCAGCATTCATTGCCTATCATCTGCTAACTGACCTGATTATATAATATTATGTTTCATCACCGTTCTCAACTTCCGGTTTCTTTTCTACAGGGTTCTCAACCCCTTAATACTATTATTCCGCCCTTTTGTTTTGCGAAGCCCGTAGTCCTAATCAGTCTTCCATATTAATTTAATTTTATTGATCTGAATTTTACTAAATTAGTAATATAGCACAAGGATATGTTTATTGCATGGATGGCATCTCATTTGGAAAACTGAAATTGTTTTCTGTAGAGTTAAATTTGATTTGCTTGTATTAACTTTTCCGATTTTCAATATTGTTTTTATTGTATTGTTATATTTTCACTTTTTTTCTTAAAAAATTATACTAAAAGTTTGCTTTTTCTTTATTTGTTTCGCTCACAATCTGTTATTTTTGATTAGGTTTTAAGATTTTTTTTTAAAAAAAAATATTGTGTATCTTTTCACCTATTTCAATTCAGTGGTCCTCACGTTTTTTATTTAAAATTTCTCTCTTTCTGTTCCAGTGACACATCAGTGTCTGCTTTTTTAGCCCCTCCCCATCCTCTCTTTCACCATCCCGAATTAGTTAGGGTGAATGACAAGACCCCCGCCTCTTCGTCCTCATGATGATGATAAATCACTTGTGTAGTGACGAAAAAACTGAAAGGATACACTATCCTGCACACATGGGTACACTACTTGGGTATTCATCCGATAATGTACCAGTGACATCAATAAAGGCGAAATGTATATTTTTTTTCTTGAAATTGTTGTTGTTGGGACAGACCAGAAGGAGAATAAAAAGACAAAGAAATCAATTACTAAATACATTTCCACCGTTGACTTTTTTTTCCTCTTCCTCTAACACCAAAATAAAGAAAACCACATTTCTTTTCACTTTTATTTCATCAAGGACTGCTGATGAAAAACATACAGTAAGTGAGAGGAGGTGCAGATAGTAAGGGTAGAATAGGTAGGTTGAGCCATGAACAGGTGTTGTGTATGTGTGTGTGTGAGAGAGCAAGAGGGAAAAAGAGAGAGGATATTTGCGGATCACTGATTTTAAACAATTTATCAAATAGTAGTATAGTAGTTAACTTCATGATGGTCACAAATTTGTAAAGAAAACCCTGCTTTCACAACTAACCAAAAATGAAAAAAAAAAGGTTTTTTTGTCAAAGTGAGTGTATTTCTGTGTCTGTTTCATTATGAGTTTTGTTACAGTTATTTTTTTTTATAAATTCTAAAGAAAGGTTTTGTTTGCGGGACTCTTCACACTGCAATTTGAGATTTTCCTTTGGTAATTTGAAATTTCCAAACATTTTCACTGTCCTACTGTTAGGAATGCGTTATATTATGGGTAATACGGGGATGGGGAGCATCATGGAAAAGATGGAGCGGCGAATTGTGTTGGATACTCCAGTTCTCGTCTGATCACTGAAGTTAAGCAACACAACCCCAGTTAGTACTGACATGGGTGGCTGCTTGGGAAAACAGGGTACTGCTATTGCCCCAAAATCGTCGCATTTGTGTAGTGTCTGTGCAGTCTCTGCATAAGAACTGTGGACGGGGCTCTGACCTTGTAGTTGAAGGGCCCTAAAACACCATCAAACGAAAACGAAACAATGGAGAAGATGAGAGAGAAAATAGATTGAGGTGGTATGGGCATGTGATCAGGGTCCGCTCTAGGGGGCAACCCGGACATTAGTCCAGGGCGCCATTTTGGCTGTAAGTGTGAGAAAAACTGCGGGCTTGAACTTCCATTATATTCTTAATGCGGCAGCAATTTGTCTTTTTGCCCGGGGCGACGTAAGCGCTAGAGCGGACCCTGATGTGATGAGGGGAGGAGGAACTGGTTAGGTCCAATACAGGGTTGCATGTTATTGGAAGAACCCGAGGCAGGGGAATACAAAAGCAGACTTGGGAGCAGGTTGTATGTAAGGATATGATAATGTGTGGGATAGATCGGGACCTAGTGAGAGATAGGCGGGAGTGGAAGGTCAGATTCCGCAAACCCGACCCTGGTACAGGCGAGATAAAGGTATGATGATGATTTCACTGGTTTCGTTTCTTTCGTTTGGTGTTTTAGGGCTCCCCAACTACAGCGGTCATTAGAACCCCGTTCACTGGGTAGTTCCAACGCAGAAACTGCACAAATACAACACTATTACGACGATTTTGGGTGTTATCAGTGTGCAACGTAGAGGGTAAAGGGGCTAGGAGCAACATCAATTTAATGCCATCTATACATCACATAAAGGGTTGCACATGAATGCTGCTGTTGGGGGGAGCGGTGAGTTGCGTTGGACACACCAGTTCTCGTCTGATCACTGAAGTTAAGCAACGCAAGCCCAGTTAGTACTGACATGGGTGGTCGCTCGGGAAAGCTGGGTACTGCTAATACCCAATAATCGTCGCATTAGTGTAGTGTCTGTGCAGCATATGCATTAGAACTATACAGTGGACGGGTCTCTAATGACCTTGTAGTTGACGGGACCTTAAACTCCAACAAAAAACAAAAACAACAAGCTGCTGTTGGGCTGGTCACCAACTGTGTGGCTAGCTAGGGTTGCGTTGCTTAACTTAAGTGATCAGACGGGAACTGGCGTGTGTTCAACGCAATACAGCCGCTTCCGATGATTTCACGCTCCTACTGCTACTTATGCCTGTTAGAGCTGGGTGAACGGATGCGGTTTTTAGTATAGATTCCTGTATGGGACGAAGTTAAGAGGGTGGTGGTGATTAAAATGTGCATTTGTTTAAAAGGTGTCTGAACGACAACCAGCAGTTGTTGCTCTTTTTTCTCCTTGTGTGATCAATTTTATAATAGTATTTTAGTCTCACCTGTCTTTTTTCGGGTTAATAGGCATATTTTGTGCGTATTTCTTTGTTTACGTCTCTGTACTATTTAAAATGGCAACGTACGTCTAGAGGTGACATAACAATTGAAAGACATATCTATAAACTGAATCACAACCATCAAATCTAGATATTAGTTAGAGCATATCATAGCAATAAGAAGAAAAAATAAGCCGTGATAATTTTGTTGAATCAGATTAATCAGCTGCTAATTAAAAGGTTTACGTAATACATCTATTATAGTTGAAATTGAAGGGAAAATTAGGAGGAGGGGAACCTGCCGATGTTTCTTTTCCCATGTATTTATCCATTGTGAGACCTTAGAGTCTATCTGATTCGGTTTGTTCAAAGTTCGTGGCAGTTCGCATGACTAAATCGTTAAACGGTCTTGATCCAGAACCTCCAATGAATCCAGAACCTGGATATTTCGATTCCAACACAAAAGGCAAGTGACGCTCTTGCAAATGAAGATTCGGATTCCCAACACGGGTATCCAGCTGAATGGGCAGCTAACAATGCACAATCACGCATGGAGCCATAACCATTTAGGTCTTATGTGACATAAGGTATGTTCTGGATCTTCCCCTTTTCAGAGAGGGAGCGGCAAATTGCGTTGGACACACCAGTTCTCGTCTGATCACTGAAGTTAAGCAAAACAACCTTCCCCCCCCCACTAGTACTAACATGGGTTGCCTCTTGGGAAAACTGGGTACCGTTAATACCCAAAACTCATCGCATTAGTGTAGTGTCTGTGTAATCTCTTAATTAGAACTACGCAATGGACGGGGCTCTAACGGGCCTTGACGGGCCCTAAAACACCAACGAACGAACTTTTCAAAGAGTAAACCATCGACCTTGGTCGGTGGCGAACCGAAGTATTACGACTTGACGACAGCACTAGCAAGCAATGAACCACCAGGGATCCGTTCAGGTATCTTGATATCGTTCCATATATATAAAGAAACTCGCAGACAGAACACTTCTCGGGGGCTCGAAGTAGCCTGGACAACATAACTTGAACATAAATCCTGTTATCATAGGTCTTACATCTCCATATTTCTGGCGTTTATAGTTTTATCCCTAAAGCACCTGCTTGGACAAAAAAAAAACATATTTGTCCCACATATAGCTGCGCATGTCTTTATAATTCAAGCTGTCGCAAAAATGAATCACCACCTGGAACATCGAAGTTTAGAGGTTAAAAGGATTCCAGACCTTGACAGTGAGATGCAGATTTAAATTTTGGACAGTGTCTCGTAACTGAAAAAGGGTCGTCATGTCGAGCATTTGCAAGAAATGACTATAATTGACCTAATTTATTTGTCTTGCATATACTGAATATTGCCTTATTTTGTAAGTCAGATTTTAGTATTTTCATCAAAGGTGACATAGGAGGAAAGAGGTGGGGAGCGGCGAATTGCGTTGGACACACCAGTTGTCGTCCGATCACTGAAGTTAAGCAGCGCAACCCCAGCTAGTACTGACATGGGTAGCCGCTTGGGAAAACTGGGTACTGCTAATACCCAAAAATCGTCGCATTAGTGTAGTGTCTGTACAGTCTTTGCATAAGAACTACACAGTGGACCTTTGTAGTTGAAGGGCCCTAAAACACCAACAAACAACAACAACAACAAAGGAAAGAGGTTATATGGTGGGACAATTTGGCAGTGTGGGGGATGGACCGGGAGCTCGTGAAAAATGATGGATGATAAGTTTCAGACTCTATAATGCCATAGAAAGGATAACGGGATGAGGATCATAATAATAATGCAACAGCAGAGGAAAAGCAGGAGAAAGTGGATGGTGGCCGTCGGGAATTCTTGAGAGAAGTTTGACATGACTGACGTTGCCCAATCCTTTCAGTCGCCTCATAAAAACATGCCGGACCATATAGTGGACTTGACTGTTTTACACCGGAAACCTCGACGCGATAGACTATGTAGATAATGAAGAATGCACGTAACTCCGGTTTTTGAAGCAGAACCAGAGGAGGGAACGAGGGAAACAGAAGTGGACAGGATGGGAAGAATTGAGAACCCCCTCCCCCATCATATGTTATAAGTATGTCGCAATGTTGAAATATTTGTTGACCTTTTTGTTGCAACTGCACCCGGGGTTACTCTGGGTTACTACTCCACCCTGT
This sequence comes from Trigoniulus corallinus, assembly GCA_013389805.1. Lineage (NCBI taxonomy): Eukaryota > Metazoa > Arthropoda > Diplopoda > Spirobolida > Trigoniulidae > Trigoniulus > Trigoniulus corallinus. Next base: position 33,992,477 of record JAAFCE010008833.1, on the reverse strand, counting down.
CCAACCCCGTTATACATATATTCCTTACGGTATTGTTCCAGAACGCGCTCGAGCTTTTCAAATGTTCTCGGATCGTTCCTTCCCGCACCTACAGTAGGGTGACTAATACTCGGGCGGTCTGTGGCTATTTAACTATATATATTTTTCATCTTTTCCTGAACACCTGGAATTTCTCACGGCACACGGTAGTATGGGCATGTAATGAGAAGAAGGGAGTACGAGGAGCTGTTTAGGTCCATCACAGGGATGCAGGTTATTGGATTTCTTTTCTTGTTTTGTTGGTGTTTTAGGGCCCTTGAACTGCAATGGTCATTAGAGTCTCGTCCACTGCATAGTTCTAATGCAGAGTTTGCATTAGCAGTACCCAGTGTTCCCAAGCGGTCACCTATGCTAGTACTATCTGGGGTTGCGTTGCTTAACTTCAGTAATCAGACGAGTTTTTTGTTTTGTTGGTGTTTTTAGGGCCCTTTAACTATAAAGGTGATTAGAGCCCCGTCCACTATGTAGTTCTAATGCAGAGACTGCACAGACACTACGCTGATGCGATGATTTTTGGGTATTAGCAGTACCTAGTTTTCTCAAGCGGTCACCCAAGTTAGTACTAACTGGGGTTGTGTTGCTAAATTTCAGTGATCTGAAGAGAACTGGTGTGTGCAACGCAATACAGCCGCGTAGAGGTTATTGGAAGCACCCGGGGCAGAGGAAGACCAAAGCGGACGTGGGAGTAGGCTTAGATTGTACTGATAGTGAGTGAGGTGAATATGAGCGTGTTGGGTGATAGGCGAGAGTGGAGGGCCAGGACCCGCAGCCTCGACCCTAAGACAGGCGGAGTAATGGTATGATGATGATGATGAGGAGTGGCCTGTTAAAATTGTTAATTTATCTACCACTAATAAACTTTTTGAGTCATGTTGAAGGGAGACGGAGACAGTTTTCAAGAAAGGAAAAAAAAGGTCCTGGAGAAAATTTATTGCATATTTCAAATATAGATAAGTGGGCATGATAATATACAAAGTCTTGAAAATGGCATTCATGTTGTTGAGTGGGTAAAAAATTGTTTTTTTGATTTCATTAAAAAAAAAGAAAGGTAGCCAAAGAAAATCAGACGTTTGTTGTTAGCGAGTCTTAACTAAAAGACAGAGCCGGCAAACTATTTTTTTTTTGTTTTTGAAGCGGGGCGGGAGGGAGATATATCTAATAAAAAATAAATATTTTTTTTCGGTTGCGAGTAAGAGGGTTTTCCTCTCCACATCTTCAAAGGTTATAATAACAATTGACATTTGACCATTTATTACCTGGAATTTAAAAATTCATCGATTGTTAATGTAACTACTGCCGCTCGTTAACAATACTTGTAATTAAATAACTTATTTAGAAGAAAGTTTAGTTGTGATGACATTTTCAGCCGCTATTTTCTTACCTAAAAACATTTTTTTTTTTAAAAAAAACTCCATATGGATTTTGGAGGCCGTTTTTTTCAGGTGCGTGCGTGTGAGTAAAATAGGGAAAGACGACCCATTGGAAAAGAACAGAATAGGACGATGATGATGATTACTTTCAAACAGACATGATCACTTGTCCCCCTACCTGTCCTCCCTCTCATCTACAACTGGTCACTTTTTTGGCCAACCGCAATTAAAATTGTTTTAATGTTGATGGTAATTATTACTTTATGTATTTGTATTACACAGAGAGAGGGAGAGATAGGAATAAAGGGTCCTTTGAGTGGACTGTACACACAGATACACACCTGAAATTAAGAAAATTATGAGGTCACCTTGATTAAGTACTGATTGTTTTGTTTCCTTTCAAAATATTTTTCTTAGATTTCTCAGACGTCTTTGAAGTATTTTTAGTTAATTAAAAGAAATTTGTGGATAGGGTACCTCATCAAAGTCTCTGTAATTTTTGTTAGGGTTTTCATAGCTGTTGAAATAGCTGCAAGGACACGATTTATACCAGACATGTGGTATCCTTAATTTGAACTTGAAAATGAGAGCCTTTTAAATCCTGAAAAGGAAGTAGCGGATGAGGAATTGTAGAGAGGAAAACCAAAAAAAAAAAAAAATAATAATTTCTGACAGTCTACTCGCTTTATCTGTAAAATTTAAAATTTATTGTTTTAGTGGTTTGTTGATATGTACCCTCAAAAAAAAACCTTAACTGAAATATGCTAGCAGTATGACGGTGTCATAACGAGATCTCCTGAAAGAAGAAAATGTGCTCTTTTGTCTTGGTGTTATCAGAATTGAAATCTAAGGCTTTATAAAAACAAAAATTTCTTTCTAATGAAACTGCTACATTTAATTATTATTGCCGTACTAATTTTATCTTGAAAGATACTGCTTAAAATCTAGGCTTTGATACAAGATCTTAACTAAGTGGGGAAGGACTTTATGAAAGCGTTTGACCTCGAGATAGTGACTTAAGATGGAGATGGATTTAAGTGTTCAACCACTTCCCGCCTATGGTAAGGTCGGGTAACCATCGTGTCCCTCTGAATGGACACACGGGTGATATATTAGACGGTATTTTTCCGCAGCCGGCTGGGCACCAAAGCTGTAATCCCTATGCTTATTTATCATTGGTCTACTGTTCGTTGGGGTACTTCACCGATGCCAGGAGGAGCTCCTTCCACTGGGAATTTTGCGTCATCCACCACCGATACATAGTAGAGAGTTCCAAAATGTTGGTTTTGGTCATGTACTCATAAAATTGAGTCCCGTTCAGTACCTTGAGGCGTCCTCTGCATGGGAGCCAACGAGCAGACGGGGAATTTCGAGTTGAGGACCCGACCTGTCCAGTCCTGCCGCGATCAGTCATAAGGATTGCTAAGTAAGCTATCCACAATAGAGTAAAGGTAAAAAATTCAAGGTGCAAATGTTCCGTTCTTACTCGTCTGTCCCCTTTTCTGAGAGTTAGAGGTGGGGGTATTTGAGAGGGAATATTATAGATTAAATAAAATCGATGGCCCAGTAATTTAGGTGGGCATAAAACAACAACAAGTGGACAGATGACATATAAACTTTAAATATTTATATTCATGCAAATTTCTGCAGACTGTGGGTGGACATAAAGTTTAATTTCCTTGATGTTTTTATGTTAAACATTCCCTCAGAAGCGTAAAATTCACGCTTTACTAAATTAACACTAGGATAATAGAAATAATCGCCGGTGGGGAAGGAAGGGGGGGGGGGGTCAGAAGCTGATGGACACTTCCTAAATTTTTTATTTGTTGTTAAAATGAATAATTTACTGACACGTTGATGGTTTTACTTGCATTTTAATTCCATTTACCCGATTCAGGTGTTCAACATTTCATTAGGAGCAGGGCGACATGTTGTACCCCCCACACGTCAGGACCTTAAACTTTCCTACCAACTATGTAATTTCGACCAGGGGGCGATCTTTAGTATGTTGTTGTATTCAACAGACAAGAATATTCAAATAATTGATCTACCAATGCTGATTACTCTTTAAGGTAGCCATTTAGCCACCTTCTCTCCTGTGGATCTTAGCATGTGTTGAGCCTGCCTGAGGAAAGGTGTATTGTTGTTGTTTGTTGGTGTTTTAGGGCCCTTCAACTACAAAGGTCATTAGAGCCCCGTCCACAGCGTAGTTCTTACGCAGAGACTGCACAGACACTACACTAATGCGACGATTTTGGGGTATTAGCAGTCCTCAGTTTTCCCAAGCGGCCAGACTTCAGTGATCAGACGAGAACTGGTGTGTCCAACGCAATTCGCCGCTCCCAGGAAAGGTGTAAAATCCGTTTTCATGTTTTTAAAGCGTCGAACCGGACATCCCCCATTTGTCCCGAAGACATTTTTGAGGTTTTAGCTAGGATTTGAACCTTAGTTATGTACACATGAAACACGCACGCTGTCAACGAGCCATCCTATATTTAGATTCGTTCATTTCAAGGGGACTCCTGAAATGAAATCTATGGGATTTTAAAAATGTAGCACCTTTCCTCTCCACTCTCCCAAATGTTATATTTTTTCAGTCCACAATTAATTAATCTAGCAAACACACACGCCATTGTTTTGTGATTATTTTTATTACAGGGAGTGTCTGAAATTGGCATGACAAAGCATTAAATACACTATGGGCACTTTGTTTTTCTCTTCAACCATGTTGGGACCTGACAGCTAGGAGAGGAGATGATGATAGCAACTTGAATATATGTTGTCATTTTCGAAAATGCCGGAGTTTTTTTCTTTTTGGTCGGTCCTCTGTAGGACTGAAACAAAAGATGATCCACCCTCGTTTAAACGTAAAAATAATTAAATGAGTCAATTTATCATGATAAGGGGTACCAGGTTGTATTGTGGGTAGAATGTAACTAATGAATACATGAAATATACTCATAGTATTTAAAGCAACTCCTAATCCTTTTCCCGCCTATGGCAGGGTCGTATACCCATCTTGTCCCTCTGAATAGGTACAAGGGCGAATATTGGATAGTTTTTCCACAGCCGGTTGCCGACAAAAGCTGCATCCCTATGTTTATTTGCCGTTCGTCTACGTTGGTACATTCTAGCGATGCCAGGGGGCGAGCTCCTACACCTGGAGATTTTGCTTCATCTACCCGTTGCATAGTAGAGAGGGTTCTTTGTCGTGCAAATGCCATCGTACACCACACGGGACCTCGATTTTATTCCTCATCCGAAAGAAAGCGCGCTCGGGGCCTTTCTCGGGGCCCTTCTCGGGGCCTTTCTCGGGGCCCTTCTCGGGGCCTCGGTCCAGTATCGAACGTAGAACTACTGACGCGGACCCCACTGCGCCACCCAGGCGGGGTTTTTAATTCATTTATTGAGTGATCGGTTCCGCTTCGGTGGCGCAGTGGGTAGCGTGCTCGATTTACTGCGCCAGTGGTTCCAGGTTCGATATTGGATCGAGGTGGGTTGGCTTCTTTCGGGCGAGAGAGATACCCTGAGTGCGCCTTCATTGGGATGAGAAGTAAAATTGAGGTCCCGTGTGGTGTACAATGGCATTTGCACGTAAAACATTCCCAGGTGTAGGAGCTCGGTGGAGTGCCCTAACGAGCAGTAGGCCGGCGACAAATAAACATAGGGGTTACAGCCTTGATCGGCAACCGGCTGCAGAAAAACACTGTCTAATATCTCACCGTTGTATCCATTCAGAGGGACAAGATGGGTACCCGGCCCTGCCATAGGTGGGAAAGAAGTTAGGAGTTGCTTTTCATTTATTGAGCGGTCGAATGTTTGACTGACCAGAAAGGGGGGGGGGCGACTTGGTCTGTTAGTTTTAAGAAACGTGAGTATTTTAAGCAATGCATTTATTATGGTCCAAAGTCGTCTAGTCAACAATGGCTGGTAATATTATTATTATTATTTATTAAGTTATATATGTCATCAAGGTGATTATGCAAATAAATAGTAGTAGATGGCGATTATAGAGATGATAAATACAACTCTATAAAGCAACTCTATATTGGTGACCAATTGTTAATTCAAGCTCTCTCCTCCCCCCACCCTAACTAACCCCCCTCACCCACCGCAATTCAATTGTCTAGATGAAATGGAGAAAGCGTGAATTTGATCAGATGGTCATTAATTTTAATATTTCAGGGTCTATGTCGAGTTACGCCATTCTCAAATTCATTGCCAACCCTCTTTCCCTAGACGGGACAAGCACACCTGTCCTCTGTACTGCTTATACTGCCAATAGGAGTTTTTAGAGGAAGGCTTTATTTAGGTAGAAATGCGACTGATTGCGACGTGGAGCAATACCTCTGCCAGATGTCTCAGAAATATTCTTTTTACGAAAATGAGTGAAAGGAGAGACGAGGGGGGGGGGGGGTGAGGGCTTTTGGGATAGAGGATCTCTTAACCAGGTGTCCCCACTTCCTTTACTTTTCTCTTTCTGTCTGGCCATTCCTAAAGAATTACGCAGCTTGTCGGGTCACTGATCTACGAGGTTGACGTCAGTAGGTCTCAAAAACAACGAGACCTGTGAAAGAGCTTTGTGAGGGTGGCAAAATTTCCCCGGACGTATTTATTCTCAGCCCGATCCTGACCGAGTTCAACCGTCTGGTTCTGTTATACTTAAAGTCTGATTGAATATAACCCTCTATTAGATCATGTCCATTTAATGCCCCAACAATCATTTCTGTTTGGGGCACCCAAGAGCTTGTTGAAAACCCCCGTTTTGATCCCTTGATTTTTCAATGCTCAGGTTCGATTCTGATTAACTGGATTAATTTTATGGGTTGGGGAGTAAACCAAGCAGCCATAACAGGACAAACCTTTAGGAGGCTGCTCACGGGAGATGAGAAGGTAGGTTTAGAGGACATAGGAGAGGGGGGAAATTTGCAGCATCCAACGTTCTTTACCAACCACCCATGTTGGTATTAGCGTGGGCTTGCACTGCTTAACTTCAGTGATCTCACGAGAACTGGTGTGTCCAATGCAACTTGGCTGCACGACGATGCAACAGCGATGGTTCCTTCTTGGTCTCTTGAGAACGAGAACCCTGTCTTTTGGGAAATACAGTCGTGTACTGACTGACTGATAGGCCCGTCCCAAATAATTATCAACAAACAAACATGTTTACTATCCATGGAGTAGTCTATTCACGTTGGCACTTTAAAACCGGCTACAGAGATAAAAGTGGTGTGTGTTAGCCAGAATCAGACCTTAGTTAATAAAAACTGAATTGGGGAGGTCATTCTGGTCGTTAAACGATTGACCTGTCTATCCGAGCAGTTTGTTTGTTTGAGGAGGCGGATGATGACGGCCTTAGCTTCTTTACTACGCTTTTTTTTAATGGAGAAAGAGAGAGACAGAAGGAGGTAAAAAATGGATCTTAGCGTCCTCTGAATTCATGATGCGGGACTCTACCTACACCTGGTTAAGGCCATTATTTTTAATGAAGTGTTTTTTTATCCTATAAAATGATTCATATTGGAAAAAGGCCCATAGCTTTTTATGGGCCAGAAAAAATGACCCAACAATTCACTTTAAAATGTAGCTTCAATATGTTATTAATTGACGGTTATCGAAGTGACCTTAACTTTAGATATGAAAGGTCCAATGAATGCCGTCATAACTTTACACTTCGAGAGGGGAAAGCGGCCACGTTTTAGAGTTATTATTAATAACCATTAATAAGTACATAACCTACGCACAGTAGTTGAATGATGGGATGTCATTAAACACTATATATTTTTTAATCGAAATCTATTTCATAGGTTGCTATAAATCATATCGAAATCTAGGATAATAATAATGTTGCATTTTCAATCTCTTCAAGGCTGGAATAACTAAATTTTTATTAGTAAACACCTTTTAGCGATTTAAGTTTTTACCTATGCAATAATATATTCGCACGCACCTTTTCATCAAAGTTTAAAATTTCAGATATTGTATTTATGTAGTAGCTCTCCACTAATAACAAGTTTCTAGTTAACTTTTAATTAATTGTGAACTGAAAGCTTAAGAATTTTATATCGCATAATCCTTTTGTAATTAGTATTTGACCTATCTGCTTAATTTTACCCCCGTCCCGCCTCATATCGACATTGGCAGAAGGCGTTGTTGCTATCTTTTATTGGGTCCTTGGAGAAGAGCTACAGCGGAATCTCCTATTTCGGACACCTATCTACATCGGATGGGTGATTGGTTGCATTGCGTTGGACACACCAGTTCTCGTCTGATCACTGAAGTTAAGCGGCGCAACCCCAGCTAGTACTGACATGGGTGGCCACTTGGGAACACTGGGTACTGCTAATACCCCAAAATCGTGGCATTAGTGTAGTGTCTGTGCAGTCTCTGCATAAGAACTATGCCATGGACGGGGCTCTAATGACCTTGTAGTTGAAGGGCCCTAAAACACCAACAAATAAATGTAGTCTACATTGATAATTCTCGTGCCAGTCATGACCACTGTCCATTACTAAACACTGGTAACAGTATGAGAATCGCAGACGTTTGAATGGATGACAATCAGTCTAGGTAGGACAGGGGAGTTTTAACTGTTCGACCAAGGCCAATCTCTCTCTCTACCCCCCTCCTCCCCGAGCAACACACCTTATTAGCTCAGGATAACTTCCTTCTCTCATGAGTCCATAGTTGCAGCCGTGACCCCGTGTGGTGTGTGCGATGTCACCATTGCGCGAAAATAAGCGGAGGTTGTGGCATTGGGTCGGCAACAGGCTACGTAAAGATACCGTCCACTAGTTCACTCGCGAAAGCTTTTCTGTGCTAAGGAGGCATTTTGGAAGCCGACCCTGCCAAAGGCGTAAAACAGTGTTAGTAGACATGGTGAACAAGCCTATGAAGCAACACACCAACAGGGATCCGTCCGTGTGGTGTGAATCGACAGTGATTGAGCCCGAGGTGTCGACTGATGTCATCTGTCCATATGGGCGGGCGTCTGCAGAAATATTTCCAGAAGACGGAAATGGTTGAGATGACTCTCCAGGGAGGAGAAGTGCTCCATTTGCCCCCCTCCCCTCTGCAGGAGCCCATCCCAATGTATCTCCGATCGGACCTTGAATGGCTGAACGACTTCCTTCAATTTTATTTTGATTGATATTTTTAATAACAATAAAATATATTCAGGTCAAAAAGTATCTCATCCCGGAAGATGAATTCTTTGATTTTTTTCTAACAAGAACTGTTATGCCGCTTTAATTAAATAATAATCTGTCTAGAGTTTGGGTATTTTGGACGGGTGCTTGGAGGGAGACGAGAGAAGGGGTTACTTAAAATAACAACTATCATCTTCTTATATGTTTATATTATAAAACATGTAACTACGCCCTTCATTATAATAATGTTATTATAGTTATCACATTGAACGAATTTGATTCCCTAGTTCACAACTGCGTGCCCTCAAATGAGAACAGCCCCTCTGGTAATGGTGCATAGGCCTCGAATCACAAACTGAAATATTTTAGAATTAACCCTCCTTCCTTCCTTTCTCTTGCTCTGCTCTGCTTGGACACCCCTAGACCGTTGGAAATATCCAGATGTAGTCCGAACTGCCCATGAGAAGTTCAAGAACCAAGAGGCATTTGTCAAGTCTGTCACAAACGGTAGTTGTTTATTGTGCCTTACCTGTGTGCAAGAAGAGGTGATTTTTCAGATTGGTCTGTTTGCTGAATCCTCGATTACAAATATGACACTTGAATGGCCATGAACCACTGTGAACATACATGTGGCTTTTGAGATCACCTGGAGTTGGAAACGACTTGGAGCACATGGTGCACTTGTGCGGTTTTTCCTAAATAAAGAAAAACAAAAGTGATTCACAAGGCCGGATTTAGGACAAATGAGACCCTGTGCTAGTTAAGTTATGAGGCCTCGAGAGAAATTCGTCATAAAATGTTTTTCCCAAGATGGGCCCTCTGGCTATGGGACCCTTGCGTAAGAACACCTAAACAATGGTAAATCCGGTACTGGTGTATCAGGGTTTGTTTTTTTTTTGTTTTGTTGGTGTTTTAGGGCCCTTCAACTACGAGGTCATTAGAGCCCCGTCCACTGTGTAGTTGTGATGCATAGACTGCACAGACACTACACTAATGCGACGATTTTTGGGTCTTAGCAGTACCCAGTTTCCCCAAGCGACCACCCATGTCAGTACTAGCTAGGGTTGCGCTGCTTAACTTCAGTGATCAGACGAGAACTGGTATGTCCAACGCAATTCGCCGCTCCCATCAGGGTTCGTGAACAGGCTAGGGACGTCGCATAGGGCTCAAATGAGTAGGTCTACTTGAGGTTCTCTACCTCATCATCAAAAAAAAAAAAAGGCTCGATCTCAGTTGAGGCCGCTAATGTTGGCGAATGATAAATGTATGCATTATACAGTTATTTTTCTTATAAGAAATTGGCCCATAGTTGAGTTCAACAATGTCCCACCCCATTCTACCTACGAAGTTTCTGGAAATGGGAACTTGATCTCCTTCCCCTTAGCTGTTATGTGAGTGTCCGTATTAAATAACCGAACTTGACTGATAAGGTCATTTGCATTTTTCTTATAATAATACATAATTACCAATGCCAAGAGCCGCCTCTACTGTGAGGCAAGTAGGTGCTCATTTTCATAAAATTCCAGGATTTGGATATCTTGTGTAGTAATAAAATTGACCACTCTCTTAGGTATTACATAATTATTTCAACCGTTGATTTGCTGGTTCTCGTTTGAATTGGTATTTAACTGACGGACAAACATGTGTGTCATCCACCTGGTGCCATCATCACCTTTATCCTCCAAAGTATTAAATTGGGGTGAGGATAGAGGTCATGGGGGTCTTGTTGTTTCCTTTCATATTCACGTGATGCATCTTCTTACCGCTAGTCCTGTTCATAAACCCTCCTAATTCTTACGGTAGGCCTACAGTATGTACGTATAAAAATAAACAGTTTGGTGGTTTCTCAAGAGTCTGATTCTCGCCCTAGGCCCCTTTATTTCTAATCAGCATTCAGGTCGTCCCAACATGGGCTGGGTAACAACAACAACAACAACGTATTATAATTTGCTACTTTCTTTCTAATTGTCATTTCGCTTGTTTACTCCCTATCCAAAATTTTCCATCCCGGTACTGAAGACTATTCCTAAATTAAAGGAATGGAGGGTGTGGCCTACACTTAAGAGCGAGAAACTCGTTGGTCTTTAATTGTAGATCCTCGCTGCACTCGGATTTTGGAAATGTAACATCATACACATATGCAATAGCATGATGGTTTTTTCGTGTGTCCATTTTTTGCTTCGTGGGTATTTTAGGGCCCTTCAAATACAACGGCCATTAGAGTCCATGCATAGTTGTAATGAAGTACCCAGCAGTACCCAGTGTTTCCAAGTCGTCTCCTGTTTCCAAAGACACCCTTTATATCTACCCTGATTAGAAGGAAAGTGAATAGCCTTGAATGTAATAATATTTCTAGTTTTGTTGTCATCCTAAACTAGGGTTGCCATAATTGTCGGACCACCGACCGGGACATCCCCCTTAAAAATATTTTTTTCCACTAAACATAGCTTTATTATAAAAAAAATTGCATAATCCTTTCACTAACTCGTTGGAGTATAAAATATTTTAGAGGACCCAAAAACGTGGGGATCAGTGGTGGATCATTCCTCAACAGTCAGTTTCACTGGCAAAACGTGATGTGTTTTCGTGGACATGCGAAAATTTTAAATCGACCAGGACAAATGACTGTCATACAGGGACACTGGGACATAGACCTGAAAACCAAGGCCGTATGGCAACCCTATCCTAGACCGATCACCTAAGGACAGGAACGTGCCACTAGAATTTTGGGTCTCTCTTGCAAAAATGTCATGGAAGAACCGCCTTACTTATTACAGCTCTGAATTAACGTATGAGTTATGTGTCCTGCCATATGGAACCCTTTTCAGTTCCTAGACCTCTTGAGTATTTCCAACACTCATGCTCCCTAGTTACACCACTGCAGCTAGCAGCCGTCGTGTGGACCATCTCGTAATCCATGGAAGACATAATTGCCACAGCAATTAGCGGGGTGGTTACTATTGGTATGACCTTATTATATTTGGGTTGGGTACGCAGTTACATTGAGCAATCACTAATCAGTTTGGTTACCCATGAGATCGTTGTATCCAGGAGAGGGAAAAGTAGAACAACAGGAATAGAAATGCATTCCGATTTAAACAGAAAGACAGGTAGCGTTGAGCAAAACTGGAAAGGGCAGAAGCAACTTTTTCTAACACTGGATAGAATATTAGGACTTGGATGAGGGACAAAATTGAGTAAGTGACTGCCGAAACCTAATATTTCGCAAGAGTTCCAGGCCCTCTCATCATTTACTTTTATTTCTTTGACCTCTAATAATACTTTTAGAAGCGAAGAAATGAAATTATTGCATTATTCAAAGCAGTTATTATTCTGGACTAAAATAAAAAATCTTCCGAGCGATCAATGGTTTGAGGTGTTGTAAGGGTTGGAGACAGAGGCGGCTCGTGGGGCAGGCAAACCTAGGCGGCAAATTTCATAGGGGCGGCTGATTTCAGAGGTACTTCCTTGCCATGCAGTCTATCATTCATCTAAAATGTTCATAGTCCTGGGGTTCCCAAATTTCTCTGATTGGTTGGGCCTTTTCTAAATGTTGGTATTGGGACAAATGCCAAGCACGTGAGAGACGCTTGGACAATTTAGAACTGTATTAGATTCAATGGGGGCGGCGGCGATGGACTCACTTGCCTAGGGCGCCTGAAACTCACGAGCCGGCCCTGGTTGGAGATACAATGTGTATGTCTCCACAGTTGGGAGTAGAACTCCGGTCATTTGCACAGCATGTAGACCACCCAACCCAACCTATAATTAAGCTCTATAATAAACCTATCGTCATTTTGATATCTATTTTTTTGTTGTTATATATATTTGGCTTAGTTCTAGCAGACAAGTTGATTACCCTGAACGTGTGACTATCTTTTTTATTTTACCTGTAATTAAGCGCAAAGAAAATATTCTTGCACAAAAAAAATCTATCAATATATAAAATATGTCATCATAATGTCAAACGTGTGTTTTCGCGCTTGGTTAGTAGTGACTTGGATGACCTTAAGGTATTAAAGAGGTAATAGGGCTTTTTTACTCTCTTGGAAATGATGATTAGAAGGAGGAAGAGGAGGAGGGAAAAACTAGTAGCCCTTTGACTGATGTGCTGTCAGGAAATCGACAGATGAAATCCAAGTCAAAGTAGAGCTTGTGTGTGTGTTTATTGATATGCAGTTATTTTACACAGTCATGGTTAGTCAAGGAGTTTTTGTTTTCATAATCCATATTAAGATGCTAAAATTTCTCATGCATTAAAGATGATCTTGTAAGGTTGCCCTTCTAGTTTCAGATAATCTTCGTTAACCCCCCCGTCTCTCCTTATCTCTCGCATCCCCTCACCAATGAAGAAAAAAATGCAAGGTGGTAGTAGTAGTTAGTAGTTACTACTATCCCTCTCAAGTGAACCACAACCCCTCTCCTCTTCCCCAACCAGTTTTGTGGGTTCTCATTCGTCGGTTTATTGATATCTTTGCACATGTATGTAATGATCAGGTTAATTTCCAGCAATTTCTTTTTTTTTAAGTCGTGATTTGAATCATAATCAACTTCTTGATAAGAATAAAAATCAAATGTACATATGACCTGTAATTGAGTTTGGCCAACGAATATATTTAATGGTAGATACAGTGACACCTTAAATCACCATAAAATGGACGTTAACTGTAGTTGTTTGCAATTGAGCAGAGGATCAGAGGGGGGGCCCCCATACGGACATCAAAACGTACCGAGTGCAAATCACTTCTTACATTTCAGACTGCTTTCCCGGCCCCCTCCCCCCTTCTCATTTCTAATGATGTGAATGACACAAAGATTTGAACACATTTTATGCGTAAAATTTAAGACGTTTAAAGCTTAAATGATAACAGCATCCTGTCACCTTTTATCTGTTGAAAAGATCATCGAAATAGGTTCAATTATTTCGTTTTCTTATACTGATGCGCTACCCGATTGGAGTGTCCAAGGTTCGAGTATGACTGGATGCGCACCCACTCATTCTATACTTACTTCCGATATTTGCACATTTCTTTTAGGTCTCATTCTTATCAGGGAGGAAAAATAGTCGACCATTGGTAGGGTCGAAAAGATGATTCGACCCTAGCAGTGGTCGATACCCAGCCTTTCAAGAAACCCATGAGCAGCACAGGGTTCGTGTAATGCCTCCCCCGGGGAATTGAACGCGGATCATCTGCACACTAGGCAAAAACTGAATCCATCATTGTATTAACTTTTTGCGTGATGCACCTTTTATAAAGTTCGTTGATATTAATCAACTAAGAGAGGGTTTTCTTGTCGGACTGTTGACCACCAGTGGATGAATTTCTCTTTTGAGGATGCGATAGCCCAATTTAGGGGTAGGTTTCCCCTTTACACCCCTCTTCGCCTAACTTCATCTCTACCATGAGTTGCCTATTTGCTCCTTGCACATTTTTTAATACAAGATGTCCACATTTTGCAATGATCGTCGTTCACAGACAAATTACCAATGACTGCTAATTAATTTTTGTTTGTTTGTTGGAGTTTAAGGTCCCGTCAACTACGAGGTCATTAGAGACCCGTCCACTGTGTAGGTCTGATGCATATACTGCACAGACACTACACTAATGCGACGATTATTGGGTATTAGCAGTACCCAGCTTTCCCGAGCGACCACCCATGTCAGTACTAACTGGGCTTGCGTTGCTTAACTTCAGTGATCAGACGAGAACTGGTGTGTCCAACGCAACTCGCCGCTCACTGCTAATTAAACTAAGGGATATATAGGCAGGGCGCGGGCCTGCTTTCCTAGTCATTGTAGGAGATAGAGCTAAAGCCCTGTGTCCATTTGAAGGTAGAACTTGCTAACTATTCTCGGTGGTTATCCAGTGAGGTGTTGAATTGACAGTTTAAGGCGCGTTCACACTATTCACTATCGTTGAACAACTACCGGATGTTGAAACCAACTTGATGATAAGTCGTTCACACATTTCAACTAGTTGAAATCAACTCATGTCTCAACATTGGTGACGCTAGTTGAACAACAAAAGTTAAACCCCTTTCAACTTTGGTTGCTTCAACTAGCCAATTGTTCGCATGATTCAAAGTGTCCTCAATTGACCTTAAACTGGCAGTTGGTCAACGGTAGTTGAATCATGTGAACGCGCCTTTACTCGCAGAGAGCTGACAGAAAATTAAGGAATTGGGATGGACGTTCTCAAAAGTGTGTCTGCCAGTATGACAGCGCTTTTTTCTTTTACTCAAGAAGAATCCCCTCTCTCTCACTAGCTTTATACCAGGCCTGGTCTTAGGCATGTGCGGACTGTGCGACCGCACAGGGCCCCAGGGTGTCCCGCTGACACATGCATACTGTATATTGCAAAAATGCACGCAGAAAGACATTATAATAACATAATTTTAAAGTTTTAACATTGTTAACTTAGGAAGTCCCACTAAAGGGTTGCCCGCACAGGGGCCTCAAATGCCAAAGACCGTGCCTGCTCTATACTATAATCACAAGCAGGTTAACTATTATTTAGAAAATACCAGAGACGTGCCAGCACAGTGTGCAATGTGCGCAATGCACACAGGCGCCCAAGGTCCTCTACTTGCTTTTTAGATCCGGCCTCCTGATCTGCCGTAGCCAGTGATAGGAGCGGAGTCACCTTTTTTTTTTTCATTCGGGAGGGGGAGATAGGGGCGCCAACTAAGTTCTTGTACACAGGCGCCGAACACTACTGGTCCTCCACTGGAAAATACTAAAGTCGACTAAACTAGAGATGGGACACGTGGAGTCTCTTTAGCACCTCTGGCCTTCCATAAACATTATTTCTGCCCTTTTCACAATTCAATTGCTGTGTGCATTTGTGTTTTTTCTCTTTCTCTCTCTCTCTCTCTCTCTCTCTCTCTCTCTCTCTCTCTCTCTCTAATTTGAGATAATTGTTGGCACAGGTCGCAGTTCATTGACTCTCGACCCGTGGGCCGCCACCTGTGGAGGCCTGAACTAGATTACTATTGCTTTGATGGTGCGCGATACAATAATGTTAATGATAGGGTTGATATAATTGCTGCCTGTAAGGAGCTGTGCAAACTAATGCTAATTTTCGTTTTCCGGACTCTCTTGCAATTTACCTTGTCCTAATTTGTTTAAAGAAATCTGGTAGTCTAATTTGACACCGCGGGGTGACGTCGTCTTAATATACTTCCTATCGCTTTCGGTAAATCAATCAAGATTTTGATGAATAAAAGTCATCAAAATTGAAAATACGTTGTAACCTAAGTTAAAACGGAGCAATACGAAGACTTCCCTCCCTTTATATCCATATATATTTTTTTGTACTGTGTTTAGTTTAAAAAAGGCATGACTTATTAAATTTATTATACTCTATAGATGTATACATCAAAGCAGGGGGATTAAAGATCGTAATTCAGTTAAAAATATTTTAACCATCGTCGTTTTTTTCTCCCCCAGACACATGTTTCATGCTTTTCTGTCTTAATTGGAAGTGGCAAACCTGCTTTGAAATGTATTTTTTAGGAGATGACGCAGTGTGAAACCCTCCTCTCGCCCCCCTCCTTAAAAATCCTTAACATTTTCTTCTCTTCACCCCATTCCTCTCTTTAACATCATCGTATTCCTCCCCCCCCCTCGTCCACTAAAAAAAAAGTTTTAAAAACTGTTAACTACTAAGCAGAGCATCATTCTCCGTAAATATTTCAGTTGGCATTTACTCTTTATTTCTTAATCTGACGCCAGTTTGCGGTTAGTTTTATTTCTTTTGAGTAGAAGGAGGTTGATGGTCGTCGTCGGGTCATAACAACACGAACCCCTTAATACATAAAGACTTTTAAAATTATCCTGAACTTTATAAATAGACTGATTCAGGCTTAAAAATAATCAGCATGAATTTATGCTTTCTCCCCTGGAAATAATAGGGCAATTTAAATTCATTCCCACCAGACTGTTTATTACCAGGTGGCAGGCAACAGTTCATAGTGAATGGCTGCTACTCGACTATTAAAATCGTAACACGAGAGGACGAAAAAGAGGGGGGGGGGGCAATTGAATCAATTCTTCCACTGGCAAGGGACATGAACTCTTTTACACACTCATTCATTATCATTTCCCCACCTATAGCCTGGTTTGGATACCCATTTATCCCTTCGGAACTGGAAACACAAGGGTGAACTGTTAGGCAGTATTTTGAAGCAGTCGGATGCTACGGGTCTACGTATTTCTTTGTAGAGCGCACTACCTTGCAACTACGCCAGGGGCCAGCTTCTTCTACACCAGGAAATTTTGTCGACGTTTTCGTATCCGCTGATCTTTACGTGGACATTGTACACGCCACACGGGACCACTATTACACTTTCTGTACAACAGTAGGCACACTTGGGGTTCCCTTCTCTCTCACTCGAAAACGAGTGCGGCCGAGTTGCGTTGGACACACCAGTTCTCGTCAAATCACTGAAGTTAAGCAGCCTCCTTAGGCAAGGCGCAAAATGAGGCCGCAGGGTGACGCAGTGTGACGCAGCCCTGCGAAATTCTGCTAGCAGGCAATCACTGTTACGCTGAAAGCCATTTTAGTTGACGCAAATTGCAAACCAGTATGTTGAAAAACTGCGATTCAATGTGTGGTGATTGCCTGCTAGCAGAATTTCGCAGGGCTGCGTTACGCTGCGTCACCCTGCGGCCTCATTTTGCGCCTTGCCTTAGTGTTCGGCCTGTTATGGCTGCTTGGCTTACTCCCCAACCTATTAACATAACATACTATTCAATGGAAAGAAGTTATCTTCTTCGGTCAGGATCGAGGCCCGAAGTCGAGCACGCTTGAGTCGGTGGTTTTCTACCCTAATAAAGGGAAGAGACGCCTAATGTGTACTGTAGGCGGGTGTGCGTTACCATCTGCCCCGCCCATGGCTCTTCCTTAATGCCCAACACTGGGATATGCGTTTATGATTAAACATTACATGGAACGAGGTGATTAAAGTTAACAGAGTCGATCAACGTAGGACGTCCTGGAAATGTTCATCAGTTTGACCACTATAATGATGCCAACACAAGAGGTCTCTAAACTTTCTTACCTCTTTCCCAGCCCCCTTACTGTAGATGATTTATTGATCTGACAAATATTTACTGCAGAAGATGTCCGCAATGAATCTCCTTTATCTGATACCGCATTTACACATTCGCGAATAAGACGAGTCGAATGACGAGGCGAGACTTTCGTCGAAATGTTCGCATTCATTCTTTGGATGAGGAATGACTGTTCACACATTCGCCGAATATCTCGTCAGATGGTCATTCTCCAATCACCTCTTCGCTAGCGCCCTTTGACTCGTATTGTCTCGACAGCTAGTCATTCTC
>JAAFCE010008833.1:33912968-33974174 GCA_013389805.1 Trigoniulus corallinus | reverse complement strand
GAGAATGACTAGCTGTCGAGACAATACGAGTCAAAGGGCGCTAGCGACGAGGTGATTGGAGAATGACCATCTGACGAGATATTCGGCGAATGTGTGAACAGTCATTCCTTATCCAAAGAATGAATGCGAACATTTCGACGAAAGTCTCGCCTCGTCATTCGACTCGTCTTATTCGCGAATGTGTAAATGCGGTATTAAAGGATGGCCTGTTGTAAGTTACTATTTGCGAAGTGCCTGAGGGATGTAGATTCATTCAATCATTTTTAAGATTTTGAATAAATATCAGTCCAGTATTCAGGAGTTTTGGATGGGTGAGCACCAGTTTTTACCTCCTTCCTGACAGAAAGTATACGTTAGGCCTTCCGTTAATCAGAGGCGAAACATGTTTCAAGAGGGTCTCCCGTCGGATGGGAAGTACAGATGTGATCCGGTATAGGGCCTGCTGTGTGCGATGGCACCTGCATGGAAAAGATCACTTTCTACACGAAGTAAAATATACACGTGTAGGCCGGTAAAATTCCCAGGTGTAGGAGCTCGTCACCTGATCATGGCGACACGTCGCGTCGGTAAGAGAAATTGTCCCGAGAATGAAACTAGGCTGACCTTAAGTAAGCAGTCACTAACCAACCACGCAAAATATCGATCATTAGTTTACCATTGTTCGTCAGTACTGGTATTAAGGAGGTAGGCCTACATGGGTGCCCAACCATGCTACAAGCCAAAATGACCGGAAAGCGTTAGTGATAAGGGCTGGTGTCCGGTGCGTTAGTTCCCTGATAAGGGCTGGTGTCAAGTGGGGAGCGGCTTATTGTGTTGGGCACACTAGCTCTCGTCTGATCACCGAAGTTAAGCAACGCAACCCCAGATAGTACTAACATGGGTGGCCGCTTGGGAAAACTGGGTACTGCTAGTACCCCAAAATCGTCGCATTGGTGTAGTGTCTACGCAGTCTCTGCATTAGAACTATGCAGTGTAACGGGGCTCTAATGACCTTGTAATTTGAAGGGCCCTAAAACACCAACAACCCAACCCGATGGTGTCTAGTGATCTACTACCGAGTACCTGTTGAACTTCAATACACTTCCTTCATCCATTCATTAGGTAAACTTTTAAAGAAACACACCTGGAGAGAGTATCACTACACTGTCCCGGTCCACTCTCTCATGTCTATTATGTCCCCCTTCCCTGTCCTACTTAGTTAACCGTTTCGTTTTGCTTATATCTTACATAATGAACTTTTTATGCTACTTGTTGACGATTGGAACTTATTAGCTACTCTGTCTGGGACCTTTACCCAGAGGCGATGTTAGCTCCATTGTAGTAAGTTTTATTTATTTGTTCCCCTCATACTTTGGGGTTCAGGATAGGACAACGACGCATGGTTATCAATAAAATAAATTTAGAGTTAACCTTTTTTTTGGAGGAGATGAAGAAATTCCTTCTCGTTAGACAGTTTCATTCACAGACATTCAAAAGGAAAGAGAGGAAAAGAAAGATATTACACTTAAGCAATATTCATTTTTGCGAAGGTAGTTAGTTAGTAGTTAGATGGCGGTTGTTTGAACTTGTGAGGTGAAGGAAAGAAAGAAAAAAAAAAAGAGGGCCAGGAAAATGTTATCGTGCCAACAATCATTGAAGGCCGTCCCAGTCAAGATGCTGGCGTTTGAGGTCATAAATTAGTTTACAATCGAACAACGTAGACCGGTGGTGAGCCAGGTATTAATAAGGAAATATATATCAAAATGAAGATGAGAGGAGGGGTAAGTCAGTGAAAGAGGAGAAGTTGCTGTGAATTGAGGCAGAGCGAGAAAGGTGAAGGAAAGAAGGTTGAAGGCCGGGTGTGAGGAGGTAGGCAGGCAGGTAAAGAAAGGTAGGTAGGTAGGTAGGTGGTGCACACACACTCTCACTCGTTCTTATGAAAGTGAATGTAATAATGAACGCATGCAGTAGTTTTTTTTTGGGCTTTTTTTTTCTCCTTTACCTTGTTGTGTGTCATTCGATGGTAGTAGAGGTTCGAGCTGGCCGTGAAACGTTTGCCGCAAACATTGCACTGATGAGGTTTCTCTCCAGAATGGATTCGCCTGTGAGTGTTGAGAGAACTGGATGTGCTGAATCCTTTTCCGCAGACGTCACATACATGGGGCTTTTCTCCAGTGTGGGTCCTCATGTGACGTTTCAGTAAAGATGGTCTGTCGAATGCTTTGCCGCACACTTCACATGGCAAAAGCGTCCGTTCACGGTTACGGCGAGGAACCGGGCTGAAGACATTCACTCGTGACTGCAAAGCACAAACCATAATACTTATAAGTTACTGTTAACAAAAGGTTCAGGCAGTCCCTATATACTAGAGTAATTAAAGGACTTGCCATCCCTCATGCCAGATATGAACTACTGCTGCTGCCAGCATTAGTTCCCATTACAGGGAGAGCTCACTTCTATTTCGTGCAAGAGCTGGGTCACTGGAGACGAAACAGAGGATGGCAAAGATCACAGGTGGAGAGGAGGGTTGTGGATTGTGTGGGGATCAAGTGGAGGATGTGAGGCATGTGATACTGGCCTGTCCAGCGCTGGATCACTGCAGGAGGGGTTGGGGAACCCCCACATTAGAAGAGGTTCTGGGGGTGATGGGTTCTGAGGTGGAGCGGCTGGAATGGGTACGAAAGGCAAAGGTGTTGCTAGGGTGCTGGTGGAGTGCTAAGCATATGGGTCTGGCATGAAAAAAATCTCGCTAGCAAGGTATCCGTCACAAAGGATTGCATATTCATATTCACAGGGACTTTTCTTACTGATTTTCGTTTCGTTGGTATTTTAGGGCCCTTCAACTACAACGATCATTTGAGCCCCGTCCACTGCATGGCTCTAGCTGTTAGGACGATTATGGGTATCCAGTGTTCCCAAGCGGTCTCCCTTGCTAGTACTATCTGGGGTTGCGTTGCTTAACTTCAGTAATCAGACGAGAACTGGTGTGTCTAACGCAATACAGCCGCTTCCCATCTTACTGAAAGGTGCTAGTTTGAAATGATATCCTTCGGAGAAATATGATTCAGTAAGTAGTTCAGGAAAAAAATGGTCACTGGAACATGTTCTGTAATGAATTCTTCCGCCTCTTCTTTCCACGGAGTCGTTTGAATTACTGTTATTTATTTCTTTGTGGGTTTGCTCGATACCGCCAGAAAACTTTTAAATGAGTCATTTTTCATGCAGGGCATGAAGAAGTCCGACCAAACGACTCCTGCTCTATAATAATACTACCTGTCTCTTTAACTGTCCTAAGACTAACAAATTGTCATTCACCGGGACACTTTATATGAGTGACTCCTACTCGTACATCTTGGTTGTGAACATTTACAAAAAAGTGTGGTTTTTTTTGTTTCTAGTACATCACATACAAACCAAAAGAAAACTTGTTGGTTGGGTTTTGGTCTCAAACAAATTTGTTGGCTATTGATAACTCTCTGGTCTATTAATAAACTTGGTGTCGATCTAGGACTTTTAATGAACCTGTCGAAAAATGTCAAGAGTACCAATTCAATAACCTTCCTCCTCCTCCTGTATAAAATTATACAGACACGCTACATGTATAACTGGACGTTAATAAGAAAGTGGTAGTTATTCATCTCCGTCCTTTTTCTGTCATTCCCCCCTTTCCCTTCTTCTTGACCTCTTCCCCCATCACCCCTACACCCCACTAAAACTGCTCTTGTTTTCATTTTTATGCCTGCAATTTGGGGGTTGATGTTGAAATGTCAGAACTATGACTAAGATTGGTGTAGTTGATAAGACAGACGTTGAAATAGGAGAGAGGGTCGACTGAGTATCTTAGGTGAGGCCTAATAGCTTACGTAGCATATAATATGATGTGGCCCATGAGGGATGAAAGTGGTTGATGATGGTAATGTGGAAGGAGTTTGGGTTGGAGGGGGGGGGGTATAAATAAAATGAGGATGAAGAGAGAGAGAGATGAAGAGGAAGATGTCTAAACACGTTTCCTTGTTGAACACAGGAGTGACAAGACATTTGACTCTAGGGTTCTTTAGCTTTGGAGGGCAACATTGGTCTGCACGCAAACTTTTAGGTGTTGCTCTTCTTCAGTTTTAAAGGATGATGAGGATAATGATGATGGCAAGCAAAATAACCTACCTACAAATTAAATATCTCTGAATTTTTATATGTAATAAGTATTAGAGCCCGTTACCAGGTGTATTTTAAAAGTTTTTTTTTCTAATTTCACTTCTCTAACACTCCATTTGAAGGTAAAAAAAAGTATAGCATAAAGGAGAGTGGATGAAAAAACATTAATCATCAAATTTTAATGGCTTTTATATTAAATGTTGTTTGGATGGCGCTATCCGATATATTTGGGTATTTAAAGTCGGTCTGCCAATTCTAAAAGCCTTTTATCGAGAGTGGAGGGGGTAAGCTCTTACACCTGGGAAGAATGTAAACAGGTAAACATCACAAGTGACAGTGTATACACCACACATGGCTACCGTTTTTACTTCCCAACACACGAAAGGGTGCACTTGGGGCCTTTGTTTCACCCTCAAGATGCCACCGTCTCCCGGCACCCTGAACTTGACTAAGGTACTGAGGGAGGTCGTTTGACCGTTGACAGCTACAATTTAATGGTATAGTTACTATTGGAATGTGACTAACCACCGGTTCATTCGTGACATCAGGTCAGCAGCAAGCCATATCCTAACTTTTCGCCCCTTGCTCGTTGTCTTTTTGTGTCTCCTTTGCTTGATATCTGATACCAGCCTACAGCGATTAAAAACTGCATAATTTTTAAACTAGGCCCTCAGATATCAGCGGCCCACTGAGGATAATCGGTACCATGGTGGCCCAGTCTAACCCTGGCCGTAAGGCGTGGAAATGGGTCAGTAGTAGTCTATCTTTAATTATAGACGACTATTACTGCATAACACTTAAAAATTGTAGCTTTGATGTTCATATATTTATTGATGTTATTGAAAAGAAGAATGTCCGGCATAAGTGTATTGACCGTTTTTGACACTGAACAGTATACGTTATTTAAATCGTTAAATCATTTTTTTTTCTCCTCGAAGACGACTATGACAACAACAAAAAAATTACTACCGGACATGTTAATAACATGTCCAGGTATCATTTTACATGAAGACATTTTCCATTAATCTATGCTTAATACAACTTAGTGTCAAAGTAGTTATGTGATCTGCATTTAAGTAGTTCGAGAGCTTTTCACATTTCGTTCATTTGTATTAATGGTTTGACGCTTAGAGAGTTTACGTGGCACAAATCAATGTCATGTTGTTTGAGTTGCTGTTTGCAGGCATTTTTTTTCTCCTTCTCTTACAAACCGTGTTTTTAAAGTACTTTATAGTTTGGCGGAAAAAAGCCGAGAACAAATGAACTGATTTAGTTTAAAGCTAATCTGACTGGTTTTTTTTTTTTAAAAAAACTAACTTCGCTAATATGACAACATTCCATTCTTACATGTGATTTTTTTACTTACTAGGCTAATATTACCACTGATCATTGGAAAAGTAAGCCTACGTTTAGTAAAAAAAATTGTCTTTAATCTGTATTAGGAACATAGGAAGTCTTCCCGCGAATCCGTACTAATTCGATCCACTCCTATTTTTTTTTACATTTAATTGATTAAAATAGTAATTTTGAATTTCTGACTGATGAAAATGGCGACCAAATATTTCGTCGATTAGCAAATTCACAAGTCAGCCATTTTCGAACACATTCTATTTCCGTTAGTTCTTCTGCTTCTTCCGTTCGAATTCGAACGTCGGCTATGTTCTATTCCGAAACTCCTTTATGTTTAACGTTCTTGAAATCGACTAAGCCCTCACCTTGACACCCGTCTTATTGGATTTTAAATCCTCTAAAATTGCGACACATTTAGCGTTTCGATCAAAATGAGGTTGGTATTATTCACACACTCTAATCACGTTCATCATTTTTTGAGGATAGGCAGCAGTATTGTATGCACGCGAAGTTGTTGATTTTGCAGTAACCAAACTGACTTTAAACCTTCGTCGCCTTATTTCAACACATGTCTTCGTCAACCATCCAGGATTATTTATTTATTTTAATTAAGAATTCTTATGTTTATGAGAAGAATTTTTGCCAACTTTCTTTATGTCATTATAAAAGCGACTGGTTTAATGATTTGAGATAATACTCTTAAGTGCCTTCGACAATGGGGTGGATGAGAAGACAAAGAGCTCTGGTCCAGAAAAGTCGACTGACTGTTGTGGTTGCATTTCTAATGAAGCAACACATCCAATTGTCTGTTGCTTTAAGACATAATGTGTTGTGTGATTTTTTTTAGTAGCTAGTTTTTTTTTGTGAGTTATCACCTGCCTTGGTACTGGCTACTAGAAACTTTGCAACGTCGACTGACGACGATGTCGAATAATGGCGAGGATGATAATAATGATGAGAAGAAGGTGGATAGAAAGGAGGAAAAAAAGGATGGTTGGCGATGGTCAAGATGTATAGTGAGTGTGGGAAAGTTTTTAGATATGTGACACAAGTATGCCTTGGGATGTCCACCACACCCACGATGCAGTATTGCTCTACAACTACGACATAGTTATAAGAAGTATTGTAAAACTACATCGTTTCAGCCCTTCTCTCTCTTTCCCCTCACCCTACCCTAAATGAACTAATAAAAAAACTTGTTTGGAGATGACACACCGAGAACAATTTTCAGTGAGTCATCCATGCCCATTAAACTTTAAGTTGCAATCAAATGCTATGTGAAACTCAATTAGTTCTCAGGACAAGACTCCTGGAGAATAGACTTCTTACTGCTGCTACTGCTGCGGTTACCACGACTAACTACTACTACTATTACAACCACTGGTGCTGCATGTATTTGTTGCAGATGAGCCACAGATAGCAAAGATGACAAATCAGTTGGAAATATCATCGTCTAATTAAGAGACATGGGTCTTGCAATTAGAATCATACCTAGCTGGTCATTAGACAATACATTGATAATACTTTCTCGCTCCCCTAATAAGTGTGGGTACATGTTTTATTTCTTTATTACACGAAATTATTCGTGTCACCTCATGACCTCAAACTGACCTCTGGAATGATCTGGGGGAGGTATTATATTCACCAGGGTACGCGGGACTTGTGCAGCAGCACAGGGTCCCACGTTGGGTTTAATGGTGGGTCGCCATTTCAACTTGTATTTTGCGAATGCCTCTGAGAAGTGTCTGTCTGGTCTTGTCCCAAACGTTGACTTTGTACTGAACGCCAACAATTATGTCCCATTTTCAATGTTACACTGGACATAGGATAGCATAGAGGCCAACTATGGTCAATGATCGCGTGGATTAATTTAAAAATTATCGAGGGGTCTGCAGTAGGCAATAGTAAATTTCAGGTTGGAGCGGAATGACGAGTACAGTACAGCGTACAGTACTCACTACAGCCGCAGTGCGGGATGGGATTCTTCGCTGTTGGTGTCCTAAACGATACCATTCAATCTAGGGAGCGGCAAATTGCGTTGGACACACCAGTTCTCTTCTGATAACTGAAGTTAAGCAACGCAACCCCAGTTAGTACTGAGATGTGTGGTCGCTTGGTAAGACTGGGTACTGCTAATACCCAAAAATCGCCGCTTAGTGTAGTGTCTGTGCATTAGAACTACGCAGTGGACGGGGCTCTAATGACCTTAGTAGTTGAAGGGCCCTAAAACACCAACAACAGCAGTCTCTGCATTAGAACTACGCAGTGGATGGGGCTCTAATGACCTTGTAGTTGACGGGCCCTACAACACCAACAAAGAAACAACCATTCAATCTAGACTTTTAACAAACCTTACCTGAACTACCCCTGATATTAAATGAAATTTGGGCAATTTTTATTTGGTCCTTTTTTCTGAGGCTACTTTTACATGATTGACACGAGGATATTTTACGACCTTTGGGGTAGGGTGGGGGGAAGGGGTCTTTCCCTTTATTTTCCACTGTAGGTCCTATTCATATCAATAAGCCGTATTTGATTTATGAACATTAAATTTTTGAGTCTCTAAATTTTTGTTTTTGGCTTTTTTTTTGTACAGTAGTGTGGTCCATAAAAATATATGCCAAACGAGTTTCGTATTAA
This sequence comes from Trigoniulus corallinus, assembly GCA_013389805.1. Classification (NCBI taxonomy): domain Eukaryota; kingdom Metazoa; phylum Arthropoda; class Diplopoda; order Spirobolida; family Trigoniulidae; genus Trigoniulus; species Trigoniulus corallinus. Next base: position 33,966,053 of record JAAFCE010008833.1, on the reverse strand, counting down.
GGTTCTCTTCAAAGCTTTGGTGGCTATTAGGTTTTTCTCCCAACTTTTGTATGTTTTTTTTATTTGCTTCTGTCTTTGGTTTCAGGAATAAAGACATAACCTGTAGGTACGTTTTACGGTTTAATAATTTCCACATTGTTTGCGAGTTAGCGGTTGAAGTACGTAAAAACAAAGGCTAGGAAAAAAAATCATTCGTCCCTCATTTGATCCTCCCCCTCCCTCACTCTCTCCTAAGTATTTTGTCAGTTAGGTAGCAACCATTAATATTTTATATATTTATTCTGCATCGTTTCTACGAGGCAAGTCTTTTATATTGAGACAATAACGTGCGTAGAGATGATAGTTAGTGGTAATCGTTATGTCAAGTGAAGGAATGTTAAATTTCAATTAGGACAAACGGCAGTTTTAGTTTCTTACGTAGGTCTCTTTCGTGTACCTACTACGATATTTTTCTTAGACTGCCTCTGCCCTAGTCAGACAGTGAAAAATACATTAAAAGAGAGAGAGAGAGAGAAATAACAGAAAGTTTCCAGACTTGAAAATTGGAGTAGTTTTTTTTTCCTTTCTCCTCCCCTTCTTGTCTTGGTCTGAAATTGAAGCTTGAATGGCATTCTTGGATGAAATAATGCGCTTACTTACCATGATAGGTGATATGTCACTGGAAGGGGATAAACTGTCTTCTGCATCCGACGGAGGCGTGATGAGAATTCTAGGTGAAAGTAGGGACATTGACAAATCCAGAGGAGAGTCTAGAAAAAAATATTTGAAAAAAAAGACGTTCTTGTTAAAAAAAACAAACAAACTACAATTCTTACATGGTTGTGATTTTCTTGATAATGACTTTGAAAATGAAGGGGAGAATGGGATGCCAGTGGTTTGTATATTAGCAGGTATGAATGAACTAAAAAAAAAGGATGACATATGTACGTCCACTTAAAATAGATCATAAGGGACTGTATTCATTAAGTTTCTTGACCAATTATATTTCATTTATTCCCGCCTCGATGGCGCAGTGGTTAGCGTGCTCGGTAACTGCGTCAGTAGTTCTATGTTCGATACTGGACCGAGGTGGGTTGGCTTCTCTCTAGCGAGAAAGATGCCCCGGAGTGTGCCTTCCTTCCGATGAAAAGTAAAATCGAAGTCCCGTAGGGCGTACGATGACATTAGCACGTAAAAGACCCCTCTCTACTATGAAACTGCAACTGGTAGATAACGCAAAATTTTCAGTGGGAGTTAGTGAAATTCCCTAGCAAGCAGTAGACCGACGATAAATAAGCATAGGGATTGCAGCTTTGCTCGCCATCCATTCAGAGGGACAAGACGAGTACCCGACCCTGCCATAGGCAGGAAAAGCGTTAAGAGTTGCTTTTCTTTGTATTCAAAGATTTGTTTTGCTAGTTTCATTCTCGAAATTTGAGGGTCCATGCACACACTCCTGAGGTAGACACATTTTCTACTGATGCTGTCCTTCAACAACTTATCAGTGTTGGACATTACCTTGACACCTGAGTGCTGGACAGTGGCAGAAAGCCAGCCGCTGAATTGAAGGATGAATAAGCTGAGGTTTAATTAATGGAGTGGAGGGGGACGGTGGTGTGGTCAAGAAATAGATGAGAAAGGTACGGAAATGTAGACATTTCAGGTGAGGGTAGTGAGAAACGGCCAGGTGAACAACGACCAGGACAGTTGTTTTCATGGACGTGTGAATTAAAGGTAACTCAGACTCAGTTGGCATGGGCACCTTATGATATGGAGAGAAGATGGGCTTGTTAGCCTTAAATATATAACTGATTTTTAGTATTTCATCATTTCCAACCTCCCCTTTCCTCCTCCTATGGCAGGAACGGATGCTCAAGAGCCCCATTGGTATCGAGAAACCAGGAGAACAAGGGTGAACTATTCGAAGGTATTTTACCGATCTAATGTTACAACAGTTGATTTATTTTAACGCTGTCCTATGTTCTCGACTTTCCAACAACAGGGAAGCTTGCCGAACCTCACAAATAGTTCATTCCGTGTAGAAGGGGCTTTTTTTTACTTGTGGGTGGCATGCCACGTTGAGGGACTACGAGGTTTGTTTATCGATGAAGCCACCTGCCTCGGCCATGAACTCATGACCGAATCAGGGGACTTCTTAAATGTTACGTCCCCTCAACTTCGGAGAGTATACGATGCCCTTATTTATAAAAGGGTATCTTTACAGGGATAAGGGCATCATTCACCGGAATAATAAATGTACTTACGTTCAATAAGCATGCCCATTGCTTCTCGATAAGTAGACGTTGCTAATCTTTCGGCGTTGATGACCAAAATGTCGTTGTTATTTCTGTCTTCATCTAATAAGTGAGCGACGAGTTCTGTGTTGGCAGGGATGCTTTTCGTTGTTTCAAAAATTGGCTCTCCCTTGATTTTTGAGCCTATCAAATTGACTTCGTGGTTGTGAGCTACGGAACATCGCAGAAAACGTATCCAATTGCAATGACGTACTCGCTGTTTGTCCACCAGTTGGATTTCGTCGTAACAGCCATAATGATTTCGTACCTAATTGAAATAAAAATAATAGGCCATAATTAGTTAAAACGAACACTTCCTTTTGGCTTCCCGGGGCAGACTATAAGGCCCATTGTGCTTTTGCAGTCTAACGGATGCTTAAAATGGTTATGGAATCAATCCAATCGGCGTCCCCCGGCATCGAAGAAAGTGTCCTCAGAAATAGTGCCATCTTAACAGCATTATGGGCTCCTGGGCAAAGCATTGTGCTGGGCGATAACCACTCACAGGAATAGAATGTAAATGGTCACTTGACATACGGAGATTATCATGAGGCCCCGGGAAAGTGCCCATTGCTCAGAAAGAGTTGTGATAGTAGATCTGCTGCCGCCTGCATAAAAGTATTGTCCTACAGTTCGTCCATGCGTTATCAGTACCTACGGGGTAAATGGTTATCTCTACCCTGCTACAGACCTGAAAAGGGTTAGGAATAAATGAAGAGAACTAGAAAGATGGAGATGACACCGTGGGCGCTGCGTCAGTATTGCTGTCATGTGTAGATATTAGCCCCTTTTTATATGCGGGTAGTATTAAGGTAATTGTCGAATTTACAGATGATCAAGGTGAACCCTGCTAGCCCCTTAGTAAATCGTAAGACTTAGTGCCAGAAGGCAAGATTTTAATTTCAAGATCAATGTCACGGGACAAAGCTCCAGACAAGGCAGAAAGAAGTATTACAGAAACAGGTGTATTGTTTGAATACTCCGTGCGCTGGTCTGAGTCATGTCTCTGAGCCGCCTTTGTGTGCCGCTTTCTGTAAAGAGGGAATGACAAGACTCGACCCCAAATGCCTCCCTGTTGATTGACCACAACCTTTGTGCGGTGTACAACTGAAGTCATCATTTTAACGTCTTAGACCACTGAGTTGTCCGAATTCAGTGAAAAATCGGCCTTTTTGATTTTAGTGCAGTGTGTGACCCACTCCTAAGAGTATTACTGGCCAGAAACTTCCGAGATTTTACGCCGCCCGCCGCGATAGCTCAATGGTAGTGTGTTTAACTTTGTGACTGCAGGTTCCTTCCGTCGAATGGGAGATGGTCCACTGGCCACCTGGTGTAGGTAAACTACCTTCAGCAATGAGAGGCCGAACGTTAAATAACTGCATTAATTGGGACTGAGATTATTCTACCTAATATAACAAGCATACAGCTCGGACTTCACTGACTGGTGCTTGATTGATTAACGATGACCCAAATTGGTGTACTGGTGAGTTATGGAAGTAGGCGGTGCTCAGTGTGGAACCAGGAAACACATTAGTCAGTGGTTCACCTACTTCGTTTTAGATGTCAGCACCTGGATCGATTCTAATAAAGTATGTCGTGCGCGAACAAGACGATGACCAATGACAAGGATCAGTGTGGACTCTCTAGCGAACCCCCCCTCCTCCTAACGATTTAAAGTAAAGGTCAACAAATACTTCAACCCTCTCAAATGTTCTACTGTCATACATGAAATTAATAATAATTAATAATCGCAGTATTTTTATTAATTCAGTAAAAATAAGGAATTTGTAGTATCTTAGGTGTTGTTGTTTTGTGGAGTTATCTTTTATAGACTGACGTCACGCAGTCATTGAAATCACGTGCCAAATTGTGGTGACCAGGTGTGTGACCACACAATTACGAGCTGGACTTGTTCGGAATGATTGTAAGGTCTGTATACAGACTATAAATATAGTATCACAAAAATAAGACTTTGTTAACAAGGTGATAAGGTCGATGCACACTCCAAATTTAGCTTTTAATCTATCAAGTTCACCCCTTCCACCTCTAATTTTTCTGACTATATCTATATTGGGTTACATAAATTACACGCATTTAGTTCATATAATTTTATATAAATGGGGTCTGTCACTCATGCAAAACAATACGATAATTGTTATCGCGCCAAGATTACAAGCATGCAACTAAAAATCAAGTTAGAAATCACGCAAAAGGGAATTTAATTCATAATATATTTCCCTTCAACCCTTTTACTTACAAATGAAAATTGATATATACAGATATGGTTAGTTACTACAGCCACAAAAATAATATTTGTCTTAAATGTAACTCTTGGAATTTTAATTGTCATTGCAACTAAAGATAAATATAACAATAAACCCGTTTTTTTTTCTCTTTAAAAAAATTATAAAATCAAACTTAGCTATCATTAGGTACTTTTTTTTTTCTTACCCCATCTTACCTCACCTTCTAAATATAAAAATCTAAATTTTTTTTTTGTTACAGTACTTTAATTCAGGGCAAAAGGGCGTACTCTGGTTTTAATTAATGAATTTAATCAACATCGTAGTAACAAGGAGACAACTGCTAATAACCTTTCTTTTCCGTACTGCTTGCTGATGATGATATTGTTTTACACTACTATAAAAACGTAATTTAATTTTTTGCTGTTGTTGTTGTCGTCGTCGTTATATTTGTGTGGTGGTGGACATAGGTGAGAGAATTCAGCTCCATAACCAGCTGATTGATATAACGTATTATATATTTGAAACGAAATATAAACTACCGGTAATTAATAGACACTGTAATTAGTTTTCTGAATAACAAAATTCACTTCATAATTTATACTTTACATATTAATTTATTATAATATACTCGGATGTGACCAATAAAATCAATGGGTTTGTTGTTTTTTTTGTTGGTGTTTTAGGGCCCTTCAACTACAAGGTCATTAGAGCCCCGTTCACTGTGTAGTTCTGATGCAGAAACTGCGCAGATACTACACTAATGCGACGATTTTTGGATACTAGCGGTACCCAGTTTTCCCAAGCAGCCACCCATGTCAGTACTAGCTGGGGTTGCGCTGCTTAACTTCAGTGATCAGACGAGAACTGGTGTGTCCAACGCAATTCGCCGCTCTAGAATCAATGGGGGATGGTTGAAGTGGAGTGCTGTGTGATAGGAAGGTCCCAACTCCCAATCAAGTTGAAGTGGAAGTTTCACAGGGCAGTTGTTAGGCCAGCTATGTTATATGGATCAGAGTGTTGGATAGTGAGGAAGAGCCACGTTAATAGAATGCAAGTAGCCGAGATGCGAATGTTGCGGTATATGAGTGGGGTGTCGAGAGCTGATAGAATTAGGAACGAGTATATTCGGGGTAGCCTGGGGGTGGGAAACATCGCAGAAAAAGAGAGAGAGAGAGAGAGAGAGAGAGTGAGAGAGTAGATTGAAGTGGTATGGACATGTAATGAGGAGAGGAGGAGCTCCATTACAGGAATGCAGGTGGTTGGCAGCACCCACGGCAGGGGGAGACCAACGCAGATGTGGGAACAGGTTGTCCGTACGGATATGGTAGTGTGTGGGGTGGACAGCGGCCTGGTGGGCGATAGGCGGGAGTGGAGGGCTAGAATCCGCAGACCCGACCCTGCTACAGGCGGAATAGGAGTATGGTGATGATGATGATATTAATTTATTATAAAAAGTGTGTCTGTGATGTCAGGAATAATGTTTGATGAAGTAGTCTAATAAAATTTTGACAAGAAAGAAAAGAAGCACCTACGTATGGGTCCTACTCACTCTTTACATTTAGTAACAACTTCCTTACAAACTGTATCGTATTTTATCATTAAAAACATCTTTGCTTTAAATGAAGCCATAAGTAGGTTTCAGGCTTGAATGTAGGCCTACTGTATCTTTGCATCACGTTTACACGCTTAAGTGCTTCTCAGTGGTAGGGAGGGTACTTCACTTCGAGTCTGTGGAAGACGGTTCGATCCTAGCCGAAGTGGAAGAAAAATAATTGGTGGAGTGCCCCAACGAACAGCAGACCGACGATAAATAAGCATTGGAGTTGCAGCTTTGGTCGGCAGCCGGCTGCGGAAAAATACCGTCCAATATATCACGCAGAGTCCATTCAGAGGGACAAAATGGATACCTGACCCTATCATAGGCGGTAAAAGGGTTAGGAGTTGCTTTATTTCAAAATGCCTGAAGATTTACTTGTGTTCAATGTCGGTATTTGCTTTTATATCATTTTCTAATTTAAATCTAGTTACAGTAGTTCTGAGTTGAGAGCGATTCTTTCAAGTCGTTAGTGTGTCATGCAATCTAGGAAATACAGTACAGCAGATATGAAAACATGTCATCGAGTGAATCTTTAAACTGACAGTCTTAAAATGTTATGCAATGAGAGCATTAATCAAATGATGCATCCAATACAACCTGCCATTCTTTTTTTTTCCTCTTCACAACAGCCAATATATAGAATTTTAATGTATGTTACTTGTTGGTCATTATACAGTGATGGAAATTGACCACTCCTATGTCCGTCCATGCATGCAAAGTAATGTGGATGGCGGTCGTTTGTGGTTTTTGAAAAGCCCCTCAGGTTCAACTAATGGGATTGTTTCGGAACTATGTAACCCTGTTGCTGTTAATTTTTCGTCTCCGCTTTTTTTTTCTTCTCGTTAGAGGCACATGCCACACTATCATTTCGTTATTACATACTTTAACTTTTAAAAAGGCTATCGAACTCTAACGTAATAATTCTTATAACGATGAATCTATAAAAAAGAAGTTTAATTAATCCAAAATATTCCTTAAGAGACGAATGTATCAGTTTCAGGCGTCTACTGTATTGCAATAGGCCTATGAGTGTTTGCCGATGGACTGACTACATATTGAATTATGTTCTTAGAGCAATTTTCTGACCTGTTTAGTTCGTAGCCTTCATTCTGTAGTTATGAACTTGATTGAATGAAATTCAGAGCTGTTATTGTAATGAATAAATCGTGATATGAAAAACACACACATTAAACTTATATACCATCAAAATTACTACTTTGGAGAACTTGCCTCGCCGCATAAAATAGAACGCAAAAACATGGAGAGTCGAACGTATGACGTCGATAGTAGCACGCGCCAAGCGGCCAGCAGATGTATCGTAGCTCAACGTTAGTGGTGTGTACATAAATTCGTCACGTGATGTAACGTTCTTAAAGGGGAAAAATAGAACTACAGGTGGTGGCGATACAAAATGGAGATCTACCGTGTAAGAAGTTGTAAAGGATAACAATTTTTCGCCCAACATAAGCCAAAATTCAAGGTTGGCTAATAATCATGTTTATAATTAAGGCAAGCATTTTATTTAGGCACCTGTAATAACCGAGAGTATCGTGTGCATCGATGCAGTTCATAAACAAGTTTCCTAATCGAATTTCTTTTGATTTGCTTCGAATCTTACTCGTCTATTTTTTGCACTCGTTATTATATATAAAAAAATGGACTAGGCTTATAAAACTACGCGCCAGATTTGAAAACTATACTGTTACACCTCCATTCATCGAAGTTAATACGTTGATAACCCTTGACAGGACCAGAAATTGTTGATTCAAACTCACTGACCGTGAGTTGGCAGAATTTGGCAATTGCCTAAAATCAGGTTTGTCAAGCGGTTACACTAGGCGATCCGAAGAAAAGTAGTGGTCCATACTTTTTCTTTTGTTTAAAAAGTAAAACAGCTTTTGCTGACGTATGTTCAATTATGTGTTTACTTATTAAAGAAAAATCAATAAATTAAAGTTATGAGTAAGCTAGTGTATGCTTAAGGATTAACGAAAGAAATAACGAAATACTGATATTATATCAGGCTTTCCAAGTAAGCCTATTGTATGTAAATTGTTAATTTAAAGCAATCACCATTATTTTTACAATATTTCATCTGTCTTCTATATTAATGTCAATAATCTAAATGTTTTACGTTACACATGTTATAAATTTCTTGTTTGGAGAAATTATTTCAAGTTCCTTAACGCTATTTCGCTTTTTTTTTTATTTATAGTTCGAGCACTGCATTGATGCAAATTTAAGAAATGATATTGCGGATGAAATTATGCGCAATAATTAGTTAATGTGGCGACGAAAGAAGAAAAAAATTGTTTTACACCAACTATTATTACAACCAATGATTGTCGGTATGTAATATAAAATTTTATTGATAAGAGAAATAGTTACCAGGTGTGCAAGCAAACTAGAAGCCCCTATATCTCTGGTCAGGCATAATTTACTGGTAGACAGGCTATTGATACCTCGATGAAAATAATTTTTAGGTTATCGACAGTTGGTAACCATTGCTTTCAGCAAAAACTGTCTATCATAACTAATCATTTGATATCTGTAGTCTATCGCTTTAATGCAGCTCTTACATGTGCTTGTTCAATACAAATCGTGTATTCGCTCGAAATATGGGGCGTGCGTGTGCACTCTATACATGCGTGATGTTATCTTGTAAGGTAGTCTTTGTCATAAATTAATTTAGTTAAAAATAAATGGGTGGAGCAACGAAAAAGATATTTCATAAGCCAAAACGGAGGTGGGCATATAGTTTTTTTTTAATACAATTCATAATTACAAAAACAATGAATTAGTTTTGGGAATTCCAATTATAAATTTTATAAGAGCAAGAGAGATAGATAAGTTGTCTTGTCTGTTCAATTCTGAGGATTGTAACTACTCTCCATAATATATTCCTTATAAAGTTGTTTCTTTTTCCTGAAGTTATAATAATGAGCATCTGGTTATTAGTATATGTATTGGAAATGGTCATAGCATTATCAGGATAAATAATGGCTGGTATTGGCAAGTGGTCATAATGAAATTTATGACTTAATTAAGATAGCAGTGGTAGATAGCCAGTCAGGTAGATATCGAGTATTATTAGATTAACTATATTTTATTGAATTGTCAGTAAGGTTAACTTTGAGAGGAATAGTTTGTGGAATTCCCGCAAGCATCATTAAATTGTTGACCGCAGAAGTATCAATCGGTTTCTCAATGCAGATCTTCGTGAGAACAAGGTGTGAATGGGAAGAAACTGATTAATCAATCATCTCGATGCAGCAAATAAATTATTTGTACGGGTTAGTAATTTTCCAATATTTTGAATCTGAATTTCGCTCTGAAATTGAAACCTTATCTTGGAAGTGTTTTTAAACTTGGTCAGTTCGAGTCTCTCTGTACTTACTATTATCCAAAAACTAATCACATGGATATCACAAAAAATAATCGCATAATTAATATGCATTGCAATTGTTTTAAAACGTGACTTTTTCTTAGATTAATATATTGAAAATGAGCCCAGCTCAAGGAAAGAGGGAAAGGTACGAGTGTTAAGAATGACCACGCCGAACAGGTGTGGCAGTGTGTGAATCATGGGCATGTATTTAATAACGTTATATGCATTAGAAATGAGTGTGATTACGACTATTGTGTTAAAAATCAGTTTTGTCTCCAGATGGTGGACGATTTGTGTCGAATTTCTGCAAGGTGAGGTGGCGATTGGAATTCAACTTTTGGTTGTGGGGACGTACCTTATGATGTCTCCTTGAAGGAATAGCACTAACTGTTACCTCATAGTTCTGCCAAGTAGTTTTGTCGTGAAAACGTGGTTTCTAGTCTCATTTGTTTCATTTACTAATCTTTTTTTAATAAAGTGTTGCTCCTGCTTTTAAATTTTTGACGTCTCGACGAGTTGACACTGACATCACATAATCAAGTTTTTGAACACGACTAGAATGACTTCATTAATGAGTCAAGGTGATAATTAGGATTTGAAGATATTATATACAGTTATTGAAAATTAAATTTGATATCGAAAACTGCTGAACGTCACGTGACCATTTTGGTGGACTTGGAGCCCGTTGGGAGCGGCGAGTTGCGTTGGACACACCAGTTCCCGTCTGATCACTGAAGTTAAGCAACGCAAGCCCAGTTAGTACTGGCATGGGTGGTCGCTCGGGAAAGCTGGGTACTGCTAATACCCAATAATCGTCGCATTAGTGTAGTGTCTGTGCAGAATATGCACTAGAACTATGCAGTGGACGGGTCTCTAATGACCTTGTAGTTGACGGGACCTTAAACACCAACAAACCAAATTGGAGCCCGTTATAAGTAGCTGGGAGCGGCAAGTTGCATTGGACACACCAGTTCTCGTCTGATTACCGAAGTTAAGCAACGCAACCCCAGTTAGTACTGACATGGGTGGCCGCTTGGGAAAATTGGGTACCGCTAGTATCCAAAAATCGTCGCATTAGTGCAGTGTTTGTGCAGCCTCTGCATAAGAACTATGCTGTGGACGGGGCTCTAATGACCTTGTAGTTGAAGGGCCCTAAAACAACAAAATATAAGTAGCTGATTAAAGGGCATAATTGGGAATGGCCATAATTTTGAAGGATTTGCTTTTTTTTTAGATATTTCACTCTTTTTGTCTGGGATTTTGTAAATGATGACGTAGGACAGGTTCATTTATATATCTGCTAACTGAATAGATGATAGCAACATCTTGATCACCAACACCAAAGGTGTATTAATTGCTATTTGCAGTCAGGAAAACGTATTTAACACTGTTTATGACTTTGTGCTATTTCGTTTTATGATTTTATGTGAAATATTTCTATTTTTAATTTGCCAACCAGCCATTTGAAAAGTTTTCACCGTAGAAATTCTTCAATTGATTTTTTTTTTTCTTCTGTTGTCTTTTCCAGTGTGGCGGTTTCGTGTTTTCAACCCCGTATAATATATTACCATTTGATTGAGTTTTGGGTTCGTTGTTCTGTCGGAACAAGTAGCAAAGGGTTATCATTAAAAGTCTTGCCTCTAGCCATTGATTTATATACAACAGCTCACTCATTTTGCACAGGTATAAGCTTGTATAAAGATGTATGTAATAGGCAACTCAATGGTAATTTACTCTCTCTCTCCCTACGACCAAATATAATTTTATTTGACTTGTTGAAATTTAACAGCACTCAGTAATTAACCTGAATTTTGATGAAAAAAAAAATTTGAACTGCTATAATCGTTCAAAAGGGCGCTTATTGCACTGTGTCTGATGCTCATGCAATTGGCGAGTTTTGAACCAGAAACTTTCATCCACGGATATGTGGAAGTCTCCATAATTAAGAAGTGAGTTTCATATACGGTCTTGGAGTAAGGTTAATGACCACATGGTCAATCATTTAGGTCGCAAATATCATTGACTTAAGCGAGAATAAGTTTGGAAAGAGGCGTTGTTGTAATGTTGTAGCCGTATACAGATAGATTTTGCTGGTTACTAGTTAGTGTAAACCCATTTATCTCATTAGAATTGTTAATGATATACATTTCTAAATTGTAAAAGGATTTTATTGATAAATATTGTTTGAAAAGTGAATGACCATTTCCTATCGACGGACACAGTGCTATTTGCATGGACATTCAACTAATTATTGGCGATGAGTGTTGGAATTATTATTATATATATGCAGTATGTTAGTATACTGTCAGTTTACTTTATAAAGTAAGATGTGGTCCTGCTGCGCCAACATTTTCTTGATGAAAGAAAAATATCTTGTCAGTTGAACACTATTCAGTTAGCCCACGCGTTTTTAAAAGCTGCTCTAGTTATTTGGTGGTGGTAATTTGCTAAATGTCATTGCGATGGTTTCACGAGTTGTCACGAACTTCCAGTGATAACCACTATTAGTACACTACACAGTGATGAATTTTAAATTATTTTTTATCTCTGTCATTTCCGGTTTTCATTAAAATAGCAAAAAATACCACACTTACTATTCATTATTTTTTTTTATACAGAGTAGAGAGGGTGCAGTGCGAAAGACAGAGAGGAAATGCCGCGAGTCCCCTTTGAATTTGATGATGGACATTATAAAAATTTAATATACATCTGCTTCTGATAGATTACTTACAAAAATTTCTTTATACGCTTGATAATTTCGAAATATTTTAATAGACTTTATACCTGGCATGTATTAGTTCAAACTTATCACAGTTCAAATTTAGAGGGAGCGGCAGTGTTGCGTTGGACACACCAGTTCTCGTCTGATCGCTGAAGTTAAGCAACGCAATCCCAGATAGTACTAACATGGGTGATCGATTGGGAACACTAGGTACCACTCATCATCATCATCATACCCTTATCCCGCCTGCAGCAGGGTCGGGTCTGCGGGTTCTGGTCCTCCACTCCCGTCTATCTCCCACCAGGTCCCCGTCCACCCCACACACCGCCATATCCCTACGGACAACCTGCTCCCAAGTCAACTTCGGTCTCCCCCTTCCCCGGGTGCTACCGATCACCTGCATTCCTGGTATGGCCCTGACGAGGTCCTCGTCCACTCTTCTCATCACGTGTCCATAACACCTCAGCCTATTCTCCCTCATTTTTTCGGCGATGTCCACCACTCCCAGGCTACCTTTAACATACTCGTTCCTAATTCTATCAGCTCTCGACACGCCACTCATGCACCTCAGCAGAACAATAGGTACCACTAATACCCAAATGCAGCGAATGTGTCTGTGCAGGTTGCGCACTAGAACTATACAGTGGACGGGGCTCTACTGACCATTGTAGTTGAAGGGCCCTAAAACACCAAAAGTTAATCAATCAAATTCAGTATCTTATATAAAACCCGAGAAAAGATTTATGATGGTGCCTAAATTTTTTTTCCCTTCGAATAAAAGTTGCGCTTGTGGGTACCATAACAGGGGAGCGAGCGGGCTGCAAACCCGCAAAGTTGATATGCACTGCCGTGAAGTTAAATTAAGCGATGTTAACACTAGTCCCGTTATCATCATCATCCTACCTTTATCCCGCCTGTGGCAGGGTCGGGTCTGCGGGTCCACTGTACATGCTCTGACTGGGGGCACCCCAGCCAGGCGTCTGAAGCCGGCAGGACTATTGGCTTTGTTGTCTGTGGGGGATGCTAGCCTACCCCACGAATCCCGTCTAATACTAGTCCCGTTTTCTTTCTTGTAAAGTTAAACAATACTTTCGGCAGATCCTTGACCAGTTTGTAAGTAGGCCTACTGTCAGCACATTCAAGTTGTTCGTATTCAAATTTGGTTACATGACGCATTCTGATCATCTGACTATCGGGATTGAATAGGCTTATTTGGCCATTTAACGAAAAGAGGAGCTTTTTAGGTGCAGTTGACAGGGGCCATGCCGGTCCCATGTGACGGAAAGTCCATTCGAGGTTAACCTATCTCCTCCTCCTACACAATAAACCATTTGCCTCGGTTCGGATAGAAACTGAATGTGATTAGTATAAGAGTGGGAGCACGCCACAGAAAGGGTCTTTAGGATTAAGGATCAGGGATGTAGGTCCCAAACATGGTGTGAGACAATGTTAATAATTGCGCCACTGATCTCTTGGCCATTTTTGTGTCTTTCTTGCAATGTTGTAAGAAAATAACTCAATTGATATGCTGCACGAGACGTAGGCTTGGTAAAGTAATATTGGTACTTACATTTATTGATTTTATTGCTGTCTGTAAAATTATGTGCCAAAGAAAGTCTCCGGCCTATCCCCATCGATTTTTTTTGTCTTGTCTTCCGTCCCCTGTTTCCACCCTCCTTGTCTCCCAGTTCTTGTCTACAGGCCTCTCGTCAGTTTGGTTAGCTCTGTCTGTAACCCTGATTCTTATACGGGTTTATGTATTATCACTGACAGTTATCTTTGACATATTCAAAACTATTTTATGCCCTAACAAAAGTGTGCAGAAATGTGAGGGGTGGGGGGTATGGATCAGGTCAGCTTTTCTTTTTTACATGTGAGTTTCGTCTTGGATTTTTTTTATTATGAAGTTTACTGCGCACAACGTAATTGACCGATAAAAATAAGTCATGTAGTGGACACAGGAATAAGGGCAGAAACCTTTTTGGAATGGTCTGTCATCATTGTTCGCATACACAAACATATAAAAGTTGTCTAATGTTGATGTGTGTACTAAACTAGTTGACGATAAATTTAGGAGGTTTGCACACTGGAAAGATAAACCAGTAGTGTGAAGTGATAAAATTCGCATTCCTTATATGCAAAAACATTTTAAAGTGTATTTCAGTAATTTTAACTCGATGGTCCATCTTGTGATTAATGTAACCTGTGTACTACCAAGAAAACTTTGGTGATTAAAACAAGTGACCACACCCTTTCCAATTAGTGATCAAAAACGTGAGGTGAAATTTAAGAGCATCTTAAAGTACAAGACATGTATGTACGTACGTATACCTCACGCTAGAAAAATACTTCATTGATGTGGTGGTGGTTTTGGCCTCAAGATAAGGAGGAGGGACAGCTCTCTACTACCTTCCTTTCATCCCCCTTCTCTCTCTCTCTCTCTCTCTCTGCCTTCTTCAATGTCCTTCCCACACACCCCTCTCGGCTTCTCTATCTAACTTCTTGCTCGTTCCTCTAATAATTGGTTGACGAGTAGCTTCTTTCAACTATCACCCTATTTTTTTGTGTGTGTTCGTCTCTCACCTTACCCCCACCCTACACTCCTAACTACTCACCTTTAATGTGACCATATCTTTGAACAACGTACTTCTTCCCTCTGTTCATTCATAGGTTATCAAGAACTTTTGGACTGAAAATGATTATAACGACGTGATTAAAGTAGGACGTTATTCACAAATTGCAGAAAATGAGGCCTTATTCCAAAATTGCCCCCTCATGACATCGACGTCTAGTCGCTTCCTTCAGGGTTCTCTGGTGAAACATGCTCTAGCCTTGCACTCAGACCTTCATGAAATGACTGTAGAGGTGAATGACGGTTGTGGTGCTTCTTCCTCAAGAATATAGCCTACTCGACTGACGACATTGTTCAGGGCGTAAATTAGCAGAAATTCAGTTATTAGAATATTTATCTAACCGTCCTGCCCTAATCGATTGTGAATTTTCTGGAATTAGTTTACACGTCTTTTGATTAATGGACTTGGTCATTTTTTTGGGTGAGGGAGATGCCTTCTTTCGGCTTGGAAGAAAAACCGGGGTCCCGTGTGGTGTACGATGGAATTTGCACGCAAAAGGACCCTCTCTACTATGCAACGGGTAGATGTGGCAAAATTTCCAGCTGTAGGAGCTCGCCTCCCCTGGCGTAGGTGGAATTCCCCAACGAACGGTAGACCGACGATAAATAATCTTAGGGGTTGCAGCTTTGTTTGGCAACCGGTTGCGGAGAAGCCCTGTCCAATATATCATCCTTGAGTCCATTCAGAGGGACAAGATGGGTACCCGACCCTGCCATAGGCGGGAAAAGGATTAGGAGTTGTTTTTGCTACTTGATCATCTTCAGCTTATGGGATTTTCAGGGTTCGTTGGAGTAATAGGTCATCTTAAGCCTGATTTCTATAAAAACAGTGTAAATGTTTGGTAAAAGCGTTTGAAGATGGTTCGTAAACACTTTTAATCATTGCAGGCTTTCACGATCTCCGTCTGACAAACGTTCAGTCGGCTTTTTGTATTGTGCCGTACACTACAAATGTGTCTCCACTTAAAGATTTCAGGAGCCCAAAAGTGTGGACATTCTTTGATGTCCTCGCAAAATTATTGGACAGCCATTGGCATTGATGCCAATTTTGGGATAAATAGATTGAACCTTTGATCCATTCATTCCAGAGCCCACTCTCAGATCTAGCAGTTGATCCTTTTTCAGACGTGGCTTTGATGTTGTAATGGACCTTGGCAAAATTTGGCGCTGGATTTTCTGGCCTGTTCCTTGAGGCCTACTGTATGTTATGCAGTGCTTACCAAACGGGGTGGGAGCG
This sequence comes from Trigoniulus corallinus, assembly GCA_013389805.1. Classification (NCBI taxonomy): domain Eukaryota; kingdom Metazoa; phylum Arthropoda; class Diplopoda; order Spirobolida; family Trigoniulidae; genus Trigoniulus; species Trigoniulus corallinus. The sequence goes on along the minus strand of JAAFCE010008833.1, from coordinate 33,949,958 downwards.
GCGAGTTGCATTGGACACACCAGTTCTCGTCTGATCACTGAAGTTAAGCAATGCAAGCCCAGTTAGTACTGACATGGGTGGTCGCTCGGGAAAGCTGGGTACTGCTAATACCCAATAATCGTCGCATTAGTGTAGTGTCTGTGCAGACTATGCACTAGAACTATGCAGTGGACGGGTCTCTAATGACCTTGTAGTTGACGAGACCTTAAACACCAAACAACCAAACGGGGTAGGATACTACATTTTGTGATTAAATTATGTCTTTGAATTGTGATAAATCCATAAATTATTTCTCGAGAAAATTAGCTTTTATGTCATGATGGGCTTGGTCCTGTGTTGAAATTGTTTAAATCTTGAAGTTGTTTTTGTAGTTGCAGTAGCTGACACTAAGTGGTTAGAGATCTGATAAGTCGATAACCATCATTGACTAATTGAGGTTTCAGTTTAAAAAAAAAAACACCACAATTCACTAATCAAATATCATTTCCGCATTTCACTAGTTGGAAGGGTTATTTTTTGGTCGGTAATGCAAACCTTCGTGTTCGACTTAAGTGTTTGAAAGTGTCCTACACATCTAATAATAGACTGAAATGAATTGAATGTTGTTGCTACCCTCAGGCGGAATTCCTTGCAATCTACCAAATTGTATTTTCTATAATTGCCTACCCTATCTGGTACTTCATGAATCTTAGGGTCAAGTTGTTCTAATTGTAACCCATCTTCCTATCAGATGGTTTCAGTCATGATAACAATCTGTAACTTAAATCCTTTATTTATACATTCCTTAGAACCAATAGCATACTTTACTCGGGAATTAGTAATTAACGGTTCAAATCCTGGTCAAGATGGGCAGGTGGTTTCATTCTAAACGTGCAGCTTCCGTCTGATAGAAAGTGGACGGAATCGAACCCTTTTATTTACACGGAGAGAAATAATTAACAGATCCGCAACATTCCCAAGTTTAGGAGCTCATTCTCTGGTCTGTTTTGATGGATTAATGGATTATATGCTTGATTCGTGAATTCATGATTGTAAGATCGATCCTAATCGTGACGGAAAGTCCAAGAAGGTCCAAGTGCACCTTCTATCTAAAGAAGTAGAGCCGTGGTCCCGTCTAGTGGATGCACGATGACACCATTGCTCTTGAAAGAACCTTTTTAAGAGGAGTAAAATGTATGCGTAGATGAACAAAATTCCTACTTATAGGAGCTCTCCTCCTGGCGTCGGTAAAAGAAATTATCCCTTGAAGGAAATTAAGCTGTCGCTATGCAGAAAAAGCAATCTCAAATCGTTTTCCATCCTGATTGCCCCTGCTCCTGAAGGTTCGGGTACTCATGTTGCTCCTCTGAATGGACTCACGGGTGATATCTTTGACGGTATTTTTTCGCAGCCGGCTGCCCGATCAAAGCTGCAACTCCTATGCTTATTTATTGTCGACCTGCTGTTCGTTGGGGCACTCCGCCGAGCTTCCACACCTGGGAATTTCCCTCATCTACCCGTTACACGGTAGAGAGGTTCTTTCACGTGCCAATGCCATCGCACACCACACGAGACCTCGGTTTTACTCCTCAGCCGAAGGAAGGCGCCCTCACGGCCTCTCCCTCGCCTAGAACCACTGACACAGCAAACGTGCAGGCTGCCTCCTGCGTCACCAGGACGGGTCTCGCTGGTTTGTTTTTGTTTTGTTGGTGTTTTAGGGCCCTTCAACTACAAGGTCATTAGAGCCCCGTCCACTGGATAGTTCTTATGCAGAGACTTCACAGGCACTACACTAATGCGACGATTTTTGGGTATTAGCGGTACCCAGTTTTCCCAAGCGGCCACCCATTAGTACTAGTTGGGGGTTGTGTTGCTTAACTTCAGTAATCAGACGAGACCTGGTGTGTACAACGCAATACACCCCCTCTGTTGTTGGTTGTTGTTTGTTGGAGTTTAAGGTCCCGTCAACTGCGAGGTCATTAGAGACCCGTCCACTGTATAGTTCTAATGCATATACTGCACAGACACTACACCAATGCGACGATTATTGGGTATTAGCAGTACCCAGCTTTCCCGAGCGACCACCCTTGTCAGTACTAACTGGGCTTGCTTTGCTTAACTTCAGTGATCAGACGAGAACTGGTGTACACCCCCTCCCTCCCTCTTGGTACCAAAAACGGGACAACTAGGCTCCCGACCATGTATGCAGAAAGATTAGGAGGGATGATGAGGCACGCAGGCCACATTAGTTTAAGATCCATTGCTGGTTTTCCCCTCGTGACTGCATTACAACTTTAAGGACCTCCGGTTCGTCCTCAAAATCTTCGTTCTCCAAGAAAACGATTTACGAAATTTCTTTTGAATGGCATATTTCTGAGTTGGTTTGTAATCAGATGTTGGGGATTTTAAGAATTGAATGTTGTCCTTGTTAATGACTTAGCTTTGAAAAGCTTGTTGAGATTTATGATCTGGACTGTGCAACACTTAAGACACTACCACACACCCAATGTGAAATTTTGAAACAGAGATTTGATGATTGAAGAAGTTATGAAACGTGTATTTAATTTCCAATACTGCCTGGTACCTTTAAATGCATTTCTTTCGTCACGCTTATCAGCGTGTCCAATAATATAACTTAAGAGGTAGCGGTCAGTTTTGCCTACTTTGTTGATTATAAGGTGAAAAAATGCGATCAGTTGTTGAAATGTGTTATCTTTAAAGTACGAAACTGTAAATCAAATGTTGAAATTGGGTTTATTACCCCAAAAATCATGTTAATCAATTCTCTCGGCTTGTATTTTATGCAATCCAATATTTTTACGCACTAACATAAGCGCCCATCCCCTCTCACCCATCTATTATGCTGTCCGTGTTGTCCGGCTGTCCGGTACTAAAATATGGCTAACTGAAGGTCACTTTGTGCAATCGTTATGACACATGGGATTTTCCAAATATTTGGATCCATTGGCTGGTGTGTTAATTAATACGAAATAATTTGTATGAAACTGGTTTCGCGACTGATCAAAGATACTTCCAAAAAAAAAAATCAATTAAAATGATTAGTAATCCTGCAGGTTGTGTTTGTTTAGTTTTTTACCTGTAAATAATAAACTTTTAATGGGTGTCTTAGAAAGGTATGTCTTTTGAAGTTGGCAGCAGCTTATTATGCTGTCCGATTATGAGACTATGTCACGACGACTGTTAATTGCATCACGTCTCTCCGTCCCTCTCTCTGTCTTTGGTCACTGTACTTTCATCGGGAGCTCGTTAGTTCGATCCGGGCTGAGAGACGAGTGATTTATTTCGGACGAGGAAGAGAGGGAGGGGAGGAGTAACTATAGGAAATGATGGCCTCCGAGATGCTGCAATTAAACGTGAGAAATCCCTCTGTCCCCTTCCCATTCAGACATAGGGGACGATCATACCTGCACTTAAAGATCTAAAGGAGCAAAATCTCTATCAAATGCCTTGTCGATATCTGCTATCCTCTTGACGTTTCGGGTTTTAGTTCGCGTCAGCATTTTGTGATTTAAGGATCTTTATCAACACCGTGGGACAAGCTCCTTCTGATGGAATATTTAGAATGTCTCTAAATGCAGAGGGGTCTTTTGCCTGCATATGACATCTTACGCACTACACTGAGCCCCTTCAGTTATTTTTTTTTCATATACTGTATGCCACCTCGGTAGTTCAATGGTTGCGTTGTAGATTCGATCCAGGCCAACGTTGGTGCCAACGGACGGAAGGAGGGAGGCCTCAAATGTACCTTTCATCTGATGGGGTGATTGATATCACCAATGCAAAAGCAACTCGTAACCCTATATCCGCCTATGGCAGGGTCGGTACGTATCTCGTCCCTCTGAATGGACACAAGGGTTATATTTTGGACCGCCGGTTGCCGACCAACGGTGCAACCTCTTTGCCTATTTATTTATCGTCGGTTTACTGTTCGTTTGGGGAATTTCACCGACGCCAGGGGGCGAGCTCCTACACCTGGAGATTTTTCCTCATTTCACTCGTCCGAAAGAAGCCAACCCTCCTCGGTCTCGGTCCAGTATCGAATTTAGAACCACTGACGCAGTTACTGAGAACGCTACCCACTGCGCTACCGTGGCGGGATGGGTGCTTGATGTCACCACTGCTCAGAAAAGAGCCATACGTGTCGATCTTAAAAATTCCCAGGTGTTGGATCCTGGGGTGTGTCTCTCGCTGTCGTCCAACCTCCGAACTATGATCCCAAGAATCAAACGCGTGACCATATGTCCTAGCATTGTTCTAGAGGGCCCTTGCCTAATTTAACTATTTGAACAGTAACGCTACGGAAAGAATTCAGGCGATTTGAAATGTTTCGTTTGGTATCTACAATTTAGGTTTATTGATTGAAATAATTTGCAAACTAAATATGTAATTGAAAGCTATTAATGACGTCATCAGTGCAAACCTGTAGCTTCATAGTTTTTCTTCAACCTTTTTTTTATATAAAAAATAATTTCATATTTTGCGCTGTCATTACTTTTTTTATTTTTAGAGCGGTTTTAACTGTGTACTTTTTGAAACTATTTCATACCACACTGACATTTAAATTATAAGTTGATAGTATTACTATTAATATTTCCATTAAGTATGGTTTTCCGGTTGAAGGGGATTTCCTGCAAGTGCCGCCAACGATTCGCACCACTTATATTTGGGAAAACATTTCTTATGCAACGCTTGATTATCCTGTCAGTGCACACAAATCCTAGATCCCGCCTTTCTATCTTATAGCAAATCAGTCTATTCTTGCAAGTGGTCGTTTTCAGATAAGTCCCGATATCAATATGCCATTAAATTATCCTGATTTCACTTAGCCTTTGAGGTCGTTCGACAACTTACTGTCCTCAGGTGTTGATAGACTACTTGATTCCAAGAACTCCCAAATAAATCTATGTGCATTAAATTCACTCCAGAACTATCCTACCTTGTCTTCCTGCCAACAACAACGAGAATATTGGTGTTTTTCCTACAGCTTTTTGTTTCCATGATTTGAAGGATCCTGCACCGTCACCCAGATGGGCAACTGCTTCGTACAACTATCACTGTCATAACTTGATTATTACCTTTTTGAATGTTCAGGTGTTTGACTATGAGGTGATATCGTAGATGATGCACACACGGAACCAGGAATTTTTACTTTCTATCATACATAAGATTACTTTAGGTCTTCCCTCTCCTATCCCAGAAGTAATCCTCCACCTCTACAGCCGGGGGCGAACTAATCTCCCTTGAACTTCAAAAAATAATTGTGCCCTATTAATTCACCTTCTGAGGTCAACTTTGTTTTGAATAGTGCCGAACAGTTGCTCCCATAAACTGTGTCTTTGGAGGATGGCATTGGTTTAGACGTCGCGGCGAAAGTGTCATAAGCTTTGTTTATATCCTCTCTAAATTTTCTTATTGTGTTGTAATATAGGCGGTGCTACTGGCAGGTGTTATTGCGGTCTATTGTTTCCAACATTGTCATCACCTTATTCTCTTGTCGTCAATATTTTTCTTTCCTTTTTGGAAAAATTTAAATCTTGATTGGGACACACCCAGGAATAATTTGGATTATGTTTCTGGTTTCTTTAGGGCCCTTCCAAAGGTTATTTGAGCCCCGTCCACTGCGTAGTTCTAATGCAGAGTCTGCACAGACACTGAGCTGTTACGAAGATTTTGGGTATTAGCAGCACCCAGTGTTCCAAAGAAGTCACCCATGCTAATATTATCTGGGATTGCGATACTTAACTTCATTAATCAGACGAAAACTGGTGTTTCCAACGCAGTGCAGCCGCTATTACTGGGGTATGAATGAATGTCAATCAGTGATTAGGCTTGAAAAGGGTGCCGAATGGAGAGGTTATTATTTATTATAAACTGTTATTTAACATGTCCGGTAAAGAAATGATCTGACTTATCTAATTTTTGCCAAAGGTATCCAAACTAGATTCAATGCCAAGAAGAGGGCCTGAGGCCTGTTCTTTTTTTGTAATTAGTTACCATTTTTTTTTAAAAAAAAAAAAGCGGAAGACGATTTCATATTGCTGAAGTTTAGCATGGTCATAACTTTGTCATAAATTTATGCTAAAAGTCCGTCAAAAACGTTTCTCTTTGTAACAAAAATGTCGGAACACTTCAACCAGCTTTAAAGGAGTTGTTTCTGAATGGCTTAGGGTATCTAAGTTTATTAGCAAATAAATTATTGAGGCGAATTAACGAATGAAATTCACGCATCATATATATTTAAATGTGAGATGGTTTTTCCTACACCGCTCATGGTTAGGGAACTATGCTGAAGTCTATGATTTTTAATGCGAGTATGAGATATATATATATATATATATGAATTCAAAGCGCTTCACTGCAGCTGTTAAGTCGTTCAGGTCCACTACAGATGGCAGTTTTTGGTTAATTTCCAGAAAAAAACAGCAACAAACAGTTTTACATTTATGATGTAGTTCATTGAACCTTACATCAAGAAAAGTATCGGCCAAACACATGGTTAGTTTTTAATTTTAAATTACATTTAAATAGCTTGAAGTCTCTTGTGGGTTCTGGGTAGAAAACGCGTCCCATTACATGACGTACGAAGCAGCTAAAAGGGGTTTGTGGCAACAGCAGCAGAGTTGGACTACTCCGTCGGGATACCAGGCTTTCCCCTGTGGACAGTCGTCGTTCCAGACCGTCGACCGCCGAAATCCCCATTTCCAAATTGGCCGGGCCTTATTTTAATTGGGAGTGGCTGTATTGCGTTGGATACACCAGTTCTCGTCTGATACTGAAGTTCAGCAGTGCAACTCCAGTTAGTACTAATATGGGTGGCCGCTTGGGAAAACTGGGTACCGCTAATGCCCAAAAATCATCGCATCAGCGTTGTGTCTGTGCAGTCTTTGCATTAGAACTACGAAGTGGACGGGGTTCTAAGGACCATTGTAGATGAAGGGCCCTAAAACGCCAATAAAAATTATTTTCATTAACTAGTTCACTACCTATCATGTATTGGAGTCAAGGAAGATGGGACCATAGGATGCAGTGTGTTTGTTTGTGTTTTAGGGCCCTTCAACTACAAGGTCATTAGAGCCCCATCCTAGCATAGTTCTTATGCAAAGGCTTCACAGACACTACACTAATGCGACGATTTTTTGGTATTAGCAGTACCCAGTTTTCCCAAGCGGCCACCCATGCCAGTACTAGCTGGGGTTGCGCTGCTTAACTTCAGTGATCAGTCGAGAACTGCCGCTCCCAATAGGATGCAAAAGAAAGAAGGAGCTATGTGATGCAAAAGGATGAGGATGGGACCATGAGATACAAAAGGAAGAAGGCACCATGGGATGCAAGAGGAAAAAGGGACCTTGGGATGCCGTAAGGACGAAATGACCAAGGAGTCCTCTCGGAACTATGGAAACAATTTCTACAGGCTAAAAGTATTCTGGACAAGATCAGCTCAGGAAACACTTGTAGTAGGTGACGATATTTGGGTATAACATCTACTGGAAATCAGGCTGAAGACAAGAGACCTCCGGGCTGTTGACAGCACAGAGGCTCTGTACGGATGGCAATACCAACTTCCTGACTTATAATCATCTGTTGCTTCGCCTCATCAACCCCCTCTACTCTGCTCGTTCTCAACCTGAACTAATTGTCCATACTCTAGTCGTTTACCCATGATCTCCAGTGCTCCCTTTTCTCCGCCCTGTAATTAACAATCTTGACTGTTGGTCAGACATTCCCGGCCGCAAATGTTAGACATGGGCGTCCTCTTCTCCTCCCTTCAGACGAGAAGGCCACCTTCAGTTTACCAAAACAAAAAAAAGCCAGTGTTGTCTACCCAGCGGGAACCAAGAAGATGCGATCTTAGTACTGTGTAGCAGGTAGCAACTCCCCATCTTCCTCCTGCCAAAGGGGTGATAGTAATGACTACTTCCGCCTGTTGACAGGGCACAGGATTTTATTTATTTATTGCATACTTTCACCGTACTTGGTAGGGAGTGAGGTAATGACATTAGTATGTATAAAATGCTTCATCGTCCTGACAACTTATTAATTCAATTGTCAATGCGGAACTATCATTTAAAAATCATTTATCTTCAGTATAAATCACTGATATCGTAAACACTTACTCATGGTCAGTCGGGTAGATGATTAAATGCATTTTTAAATGTGTTGTAACTGCCTGTTGCTTAAATTCAGTATTTAGAAACTTGATTATTGCATTCATCTGTAAATATAGCCTATAAGGAGAGAGAGAGAGTATGCATGACGAAACTCCACCCCAGTCCATTTAAAAACTCCTGCGGTTTAATTTTTCGTGCTAATTTATACGGAACGACGTCACCATAGTGAAATAAATATAAAATATAAGCAGAGAAACTTCTCAAATTTCCTTTTTTTGCTGACCAATAGGACAACTGTTTATACTGTGTTTATTAACATGTCCTTCCATGCCGCCATGCATATTTTAATAACTCAAGAGAAAGGCCCTAGGGCCTTAACGTTACTACACGCAATGTAGGATTTATATATAGGTTAAGTAGCTGCCTAGGGCCTATAGCTCCCAAAGCACCTGGTTTGGATTTTTCATTACTCGTATCGTCATAAGGCCCTTAGCTGTATAAAAGTTACAATTACGAAGTTTGAGACCCAATTTATCTTTTCAACTTAGGGCACACCACACCTTTAATCTGGCATTGAATAGACGCATTGCAATCTTGTAAAATTTCTATTTATAATTTTTTGTGGGTTCAAATATAACATTTTTGGCTTTTTTTTTAATTCCTGTTTATCTTAATCCAGTTTTCGTGGGTCCTAGTAGATGTACCTAAAGTGACTGTGGAAATAAGGCCAAATAAGACTGCTTGCAGTGTAATAGAATTAGAATAACACAGTCCTATTACAAATGAGACTTTTGTGGGCTCCGAGGTAGAAATTTGACCTTACTACATAGCTGCCTATTTGAGGATGTGACTAAAAAGAGTCCCGCTTCGGTAGTCTAAATGTAACCTGCTTGAATCTAGAGCTCGTGATCGAAGATTCGATCCTGGCCGAGATGAGTCTTTCGGACGAAAGTATGATGGTCCCTTCCTGTTTAGTGCATAAGATGTCACCAATACGTATCTTTCCACACAACAAATATCGATCCCTCCATCCCGATCCCGCGGTGCCGGTCAATTACCTCCAGGACAGGATAGTCCGACATTAAAGCAAGCCAAGCGGCCAAAGGGGTTTTGGGATTAGATTAACACACCAAGTAACGCATGTGATCCCCGTGTCTCGCTTCCGCTCTCTCAACTTCCTCTTTCCCTGTTTGCCCCGACTCTCTTTCTCTTTCCTTTTGGCTATAGAGAGGCTGTATTGCGTTGGACACACCAACCTTAGCACCGCAACCTCAGCTATTACTAGTATGGGTGACCACTTGGGAACACTGGGTACTACTGATAGCCAAAAATCGAGCAGCAATTTGCGTTGAATACACCAGTTCTCGCCTGATCACTGAAGTTAGGCGACGCAACTCCTTTGTTTGTTGGTGTTTTAGGGCCCTTCAACTACAAGGTCATTAGAGCCCCGTCCACTGTGTAGTCCTGATGCAGAGACGGCACAGACACTACACTAATGAGGCGATTTTTGGATACTAGCGGTACCTTGTTTTCCCAAGCGGCCACCCTTGTTAGTACTAACTGGGGTTGCGTTGCTTAACTGGTTGTGTCCAACGCAATTTGCCGCTCCAACGCAACCCCGGCTGGTACTGATATGGGTGGCCATTTTGGAAAACTACGTACCACTAATACGTTGTGCCTGTACAGTCTCTGCATTAGAACTACGCAGTCGTCGGGGCCCTAATGACCATTGCAGTTGAAGGGTTCTACAGCACCAACGAAACAAATCCTTTTGGATATATGGGAATATCCAACCCTCTCCATAGACTGAGGAATGTGCTAATTAGCAAAAAAAAAATGATGGAGATGTAAAAATCTCGCATATTTTTAATATTAGATTCCAAAATATTGAAGATAATAAATAACTGCCAGAATTGTTAGGTGAATAATGTGAAATTGCACCCTTGCAAGATTGGTATCTGGATGTGTAGTTAGTTGTAGGTAATGCATTTTTTAAACAAACATGACATTGATACATCAACTGATTCTTGCACAGTCAGCTTCTCCTAAATTTGGATCCAAGTCGTCGTTGTCGTCGTTGCCGTACCCCACTACCATCATTTGGAACATTTCAGTTAGGCGCCTGTGTGAATTATGCAATGTGAGCACGTAAAATGAATCGTGTAAATCATTACGTAAAAAAAATAATAATATATAAACCTCAAGTGAATGCGTGAAGTTGCAGAAAAGTGTCATATTTGATTGTAGATCGTGAGCATTTGAAAGAGTGTTTTGTCTGTAAATGATGCTGACTTTGCATCTTTGAAGCACAGATGGACACAACTCGATGAATGATTGCAGAATGAGAACTTTCAGACTCATGCACTCACTGATGGGAACAACTTTGATATGTACGCGTTGAAATGTTTAGGTGACCCTTAAAATGCATCACCATCATTCATTTACTAGCGCTGATACTGACCATTCGCACCCATTGGTCAGCAGCGGCTGACTTGCTTCACAGAGCACCTGATGAGCAACAATGCAAACTTCCTACATCAAATCAATCAAAACTAAAAGAAACCGGAAGGAATCCTACGATGTTATTGCTACATCATCATCGTACCCTTATCCCGTCTGTTGCAAGGTCGGGTTCGAGCCCTCCACTGCCGCCTACCCTCATCAGGTCCACGTTCCCTTGTTTTCCTTGTAAAGCCCCACATAACATATTTCACGGCCCTATTCTAGGATTAACGCCGTTGCTTGATGAGGCAGCTCTGACTGCAGGGGAGGGGAGCGGCTTATTGCGTTGGATACACCAGTTCTCGTCTGATCGCTGAAGTTAAGCAACGCAAGCCCAGTTAGTACTGACATGGGTGGCCACTTGAGAAACCTGGGTACTGCTAATACCCAAAAATCGTCGCATTAGTGTAGTGTCTGTGCAGTCTCTGCATTAGAACTACGCAGTGGACGGGGCTCTAATGACCTTTTGGTGAAGTGCCTTAAACACCAACAACAGGCACCCCAGCCAAGCGTCTGGAACACGAAAGAGTATTGGACGGTTACTTGTTGGGGGGGGGGGCGATGCCGGCCCACTCGAAAACACTTTGGAAACATGTAGTTCATTTTAATTCTCGTCAAAATAGAGCTTTCTGACCCTGGAAATGTGCTCGCTAGAGCCATTTCATGTGAAGGCATTGCTCGTCACAATGTGTGTGGAAAAGTGGATTGAGGTTGCAGATTCGATCATGGCCGAGGCAGGTGGCTTCTTTCAGGTAAGAGGGAAGAACGTCTCCGTGCGTCTTTCGTCCCACATGGGAATTACAGCCGTGGTTGCGCATGTAAGATGCCAACACTTGTAGGCTGTCACCACTGCTGTAGCAGAACCCCTTTTACATGGAGTATCACCCCATGGCGTCGATAAATTACCTTCCACAGTAGAGATACTGACTATAATCAAATTTTGAGATCCTCGCGAAATCTTGGGTATCTAACCTTACCCTTAAGGGTGTCTGTGACGTGAACTCAACATCATCATTCCTTAGTCTGTTCCCGTCTTAGTAGGGTCGAGTACCCATTTTTCTCGTTGATACCGGGAGCATACGGGTTAAATGTTGGGAGTTTGGGAACAATCCCTGCCTATTTAGAGTCAGCCCAACGCCAGGGGAGTGAGCTTCCACGTGTATTTGTCTTCATTTGGAAAGGGTTGTTGGAGGTTTGGGGCTGTTTGGGGCTTTCCTTTAGCGCAAAAGAATCTATCGATCTCGGGCGGAATCGAACCGACCACCAAGGTATTTGGCACAAAACTCACAGAAGGCAGACAGGGCTTTCCTCATGAAGGTCTAAACGTTGTTTATGACTGGGTGATTGACTGTAGCAGCGGCTGATAGAAGAGCTGTCAGTGACTGGTCAGTCCGGAAGTGTACCAGTGTAGTGAGTTCCTAAACTTACATAGAATATTAAACGCAACCTGTTCTTAATTTCAACCTTGCTCATAATATCGACTTCAAGAAATAACAGCCCTCTGGAGCCAAATAAATCTCCAGTACTGCTGTCCTACAGGCGTGGTGATGTTGGCGATAGGAGCATTACTAGGAAAAAGAGAACTTTGCTCATAGTGGCATACTTTGACTATATATGGTAACTTACTTTGCTCAAAGTTGTGCAACACTTGAAAATTGGCAGCGTTCAAAGTAGAGCCACACTGGTGATAAAAGGATTGCTCTAAAATTTTGGCAGGTACGGAGGAATTCTTATTGACACTTTTGTACTGTCTTATACTGTAATACAAGCTTAAACCTAGGGATTTAATACAGTTGGACGTGTGAGAGCCCCCTCTGATGGTGGTGTATCTAATACCATCTTGGGGTAATTGTAGGCCCCATTTGTCCTCCGTATGGCAGGGGACGGCGACAACTAGGGTTTTGTCATTCCTACCCAAAGTTCCTTTCGGACGATAGGTAGGGAATACACGGAATAGAAATAAATCTGGACGGTTCCTGTTCCTGCGCATAAGAACCCATAAACTTGGGGGCAATTTCTCCACCAACTCGGCCCTTTGGCGTCGGTAAGTTGCCTCTCAGCCTCGCATGTAGATGTCAGCGCTGACCTGTTTTTTTCTGTATGTAAATTTAGCTTAGCTTTCTCAACATCTTTAATTATTAATCTGGACGGATGAGGTTTCGATCCTGCCTGAGGCTGATCAGTCCTTTCGAGTATTATTAAGGTACCGTCTGTGACCTTGAACGGAATATGATGATTCATCAAAATAGGTTTTTTTAATATAGTATACTGCATATAGCAATTGTAATTATTCAGTAATAAGTCCAGGTGTAATATTTTGACTCATCGTATTTTTCGCGTCCCCTGTGTGTGTGGTAGTAATGGAAGGCTGGCTTGGCTTATATAGCACATGAATTTGGGCTCGGTGCTACCATCCTGTGTAAAGGCAAGCCATTCCAAACCCATTTGCCGCCTATGGCAGGGTCGGGTACCCATCTTGTTACTCAGAATGAACATACGGGTGATATATTGGACGGTACTTTTCCGCAGCCGGCTGCCGACTAAAGCGGCAACCCCTATGCTTATTTTTCGTCGGCCTACTGTTCGTTGGGGCATTCCATTGAGCTTCTACACCTGGTAATTTTGCCTCCTCTACACGTTGCATCGTAGAGAGGGCTCTTTTACTGTATGTCCAAAGCCATCTTACATCCGAAGTAAGACTCACTTAAAACCACTGACTCAGTAATCGAGCACATGCTGTACATGGGATGGTTACACTGGTCTGTGTAGTTCAGTTTCAGTTTGTTGGTGTTTTAGGGCCCTTCAACTACAAGGTCATTAGTGCCCCGTCCACAGTGTAGTTCTTATACAGAGACTGCACAGACACTACACAAATGCGCCACCCAGTGCCGGTACCCAGTGTTCTCAAGCGGCCACCGATGTTAGTACTAGCTGGGGTTGTATTGTTTAACTTCGGTTATCAGGCGAGAACTGGTGGTGTGTCCAACGCAATAAGCCGCTCACCCCCATATGACGGAAGACGCACTGGAATCAGTCAGTAGTAACTGGGGTTGCGGTGCTTAACTTCAGTGATCAGACGAGAACTGGTGTGTCCAACACAATTCGCCGCTCCCTGGGTCTGTGTTGTTGTTTGTTGTTGTTGTTTTAGGGCCCTTCAACTACAAGGTCATTAGAGCCCCGTCCACTGCGTAGTTCTTATGCAGAGACTGCACAAACACTACACTAATGCGACGATTTTTGGGTATTAGCAGTACCCAGTTTTCCCAAGCGGCCACCCATGCCAGCACTAGCTGGGGTTGCGCTGCTTAACTTCAGTGATCAGACGAGAACTGGTGTGTCCAACGCAATTTGCCGCTCCTGGGTCTGTGTAACCATCCCATGTATGCTTCGCGAAATGTTTTTTTTTTCTTTGACGTTATTTCTTTTAAACTAATATTAGAAGGAATTTTATGGTTAACTACTGTGTATAAAGTTGCCCTAAGGTGGTTTGAAATATTATGACTAATGATTTTCGTACATGTATATACTCATCTGTAGGTGGTCAATGCGAACACATCTTGTGAACATTGAAAGCAAATGAGCGTAATATGAGTCTGTTTGTGAGAAAGTTGTTTTTATGTTTTCGTATTATTATAACACCTCCTTTCTTCTCCTCTTCCCCTTTCTTCCGCACCTTTTCACCCTTCATACTTTTTTGAACGGTAGGTAATTATGGTACATCGTGACATAACCAACTGTTTAAGAGGCTGTTAAAACTATTCGTTAGTTACTATCCCGCCTATTGCTATCCCGTCTCTAGACGGAAGGCAGGAAGGAAGAGGAGGCAAAAATGAAAGGGGAGAGGGAGGATGGCTGTGATAGGCAGTGTTTGATGATGATGACCAACCTCTGGTAGCCCCCCCCCCTCATATCAATATGAAGTGTTGGAGAGACCTACTTGATATAACACCGGGACGATCAAAAAAAGTACTCTTAATTAAAATGAAAATTAGTACGAGTTCAACTTATAAATATATCATTAAGATAGTAGCCTTTCGCTACTCGGTAAATTGTATTTTACCTGCAATATCTATTTATAGTTTCTTATAATGTAATTAACATGTTAATATGTGTGTGAAAATTGTTAATGAAGGTATATTCATTAAGTAGGGTTCAGCTGAGAAAGGTAAAACAGCTTTTAATTACAGGTCATTTAAAGATCACCTTAAGCAGGTCCTTCTCATATTTAAATTACGGTATGTCCGTATAGGGATAGAGCGGCGAGTTGCGTTGGACACACCAGTTCTCGTCTGATCACTGAAGTTAAGCAACGCAAGCCCAGTTAGTACTGACATGGGTGGTCGCTCGGGAAAGCTGGGTACTGCTAATACTCAATAATCGTCGCATTAGTATAGTGTCTGTGCAGTCAATGCATTAGAACTATGCAGTGGACGGGACTCTAATGACCTTGTAGTTGACGGGACCTGAAACAACAACGCATAGGGATTTTTAACTTTCAAGTAACAGGAGAATAGTATAGTCGTGAATTTCCTAAATTTTGACTTTTGCACCTTTATCTTTGATCCAAAAAAATTGCTAGACTGGCAAAAGGTTTGCCTGACTGGGGGGAAAAGGGACCTAATAAATTCACTTGACTGACAACGGATCTGACGGGGATTACGATTGCCGCTAAGCTGGAAAAAGAGGTCCATTGACGCCACGAGGTGGTCAAAACAGGTCATGGGCACCACCGAGGCACCCATTTGACCCACTGGAATCGATAACTGTTGGAGGGCGTTGACATAACTCTGCAACGCCTTGCTCTTTAGAGTTAGCCGTTGACACCTTCGACTGCTTCTTCCACCGCAATCAGGAAGCGAACGCCTACACCTGGAAACTATGCCAATCATCGGGGTGGCACAGAGGTGGCGTACTTCTCTACTACGTCAGTGGATGGAAGAGGTTTGGCTCCTTGCTGGCTAGAGAGGCCTCCAGTGTGCTTTCTGTCACATGGGAAGTAAAGCCGATGAAGGCCCCGTGTGGTGTGTACGATGTCACCTGCATGTAAAATGATGGGGCGTAAAATATACGTATAGTGCGGCATATTTTCCAGGTGTAAATTTTCCAATGAGCATTAAGCCACAGTAAAGAAGCGTAGGAGTTGCAGCATTAGGTCGGCAACCGGCTGTCTGTGTAGGTTAGTAGATTGCAGGAATTAAGTTACTATATAACTTATACCAAAGGGTTTTTACGTATAGTGGTGATATACAAACCACATGGGGTCCCTTGTTAGTGTTTTAGGGTCCTTCAATTACAAAGGTCATTAGAGCCCAGTGGCGGATCCACGGGGGCCATGCCGAAAGGCCTGGCTACTTTGGGAATTCGGAATGGCTGAAATTTACAATTTGCTTCAGAATCATAATCCCCCCCCCCCCCCGAGCCAGCCTCTGGATCCGCCCTTGTTAGAGCCCCGTCCACAGCATAGTTCTTATGTACAGACTGCACAGACACTACACTTAGGCAAGGCGCAAAATGAGGCTGCAGGGTGACGCAGCGTGACGCAGCCCTGCGAAATTCTGCTAGCAGGCAATCACCGCACATTGAATCGCAGTTTTTCAACATACTGGTTTGCAATTTGCGTCAACTAAAACGGCTTTCAACGTAACAGTGATTGCCTGCTAGCAGAATTTCGCAGGGCTGCGTCACCCTGCGGCCTCATTTTGCGCCTTGCCTAATGCGACGATTTTTGGGTATTAGCAGTACCCAGTTTTCCCAAGCGGCCACCCATGTCAATACTAGCTGGGGTTGCGCTGCTTAACTTCAGTGATCATACGAGAACTGGTGTGTCCAACTGGTGTGTACCGTTCCCGTATGGGGTCATGGTTATGGCCGGCTCAGATGTAGGATTTTCGGCCTTCAGATTGAGTGCCGCGGTCTGAGAAATTTTCTTAAAGTAGTTAATAATAGGATTTTTAATGTTTCGAGATGTACTCCAGCCGATGATGGCTTTACTTCCTTTCCTGTCGCCCGGGACAGATCCTGCGACCATGGACTCACGCAGTCACGTAATCAGGTACGCTAATCACTGAGTCACCGAGAGAGATCTGTTTTGAACTACCGGTATATAATTAAATTATTATTTAAAATTTGGTGGCTATTTATTTTAAAGGACATTTAGGCTGATTTCAAGGTAAGGTACTGAATGCAAATCATCCCATTTCTAGCTAGCTCTAAACGATTTCGGCAAATAATAGGTCCTACTTATGTTCCACATTTCAGATCTACTTTCCTTTTTTTTTAACCTGCCCCATTTCTAGCTCTAATCTGGAAACACACTACTTTCCCTTTTTTTTTACCTGCTTGCAACATTTACCTTGAGACATTAAGGAAACAACTTTGCAACAACCAAACGTGCACACCCACAAAAAATGTATTTGAGCCCTCAGGTTGGACCTTATGTTTCTAGAGGTCACTTTTTATATTGGCCTCTACATGTACAACCTGGTATTTAGATAGCAATTTATCTTGGCCGTCATCATCATCATCATCATCATCATCCTCAACACAATCCAACGCTTAATTGGAATTTTGCGTATGTTACACAGGTATTAAATACCTTTTGTCGTTACTAGTTGGTCAAATGAAATTTCAAAACGTTTGTTTAGTAGCAGGTGAAATTACATTTTTAATATGCATCAAGAAAAAAATTAGGATACCAGGTATATATAATAATATGAAGTGCGTGATAATTCACGCATAACGTGTAGAAAACTCTGGTTATACATTCATTAATCTTATTTCAGGGTTTTTGAGGTTAGGTCTTGGCGTTTTGTCGCTAGTGTTTTATTAGATACCTGTGAATCGCATCAAGAGTTATTTAATTGTAAATTTCCGTCCTTTCAAATTAATTATTTCATTTTTTTTAATCATTACTATCTTAACATGATTAATTTATGTTTTTAACCATTACATTTTTGTTGTTGTTGTTTACGTAGCACCTAGTATACAACGTGTTGACTTCGGTAGCACAGTGCATCAGGCTTCAAAATACGCAGATTCGGCCTTTGGCACAAATCCGTGGTTTGCCGATGTTTAATATGGAAAAAGGCACGCCTAAAATGCCCTAAACAAATAACAAGCCTTAGGTCCAGTTCGAATTGTTGTTTGTTTGTTGGTGTTTTAGAGCCCTTCAACTACAAAGGTCATTAGAGCCCCCCGTCCACTGTGTAGTTCTATTGCACAGACAATACACTAATGCGACGATTTTTGGGTATTAGCAGTACCCAGTTTTCCCAAGCCGCCACCCATGTTAGTACTAGCTGGGGTTGTGTTGCTTCACTTCAGTGATCAGACGAGAACTGGTGTGTCCAACGCAATAAGCCGCTCCCTATCCAGTTCGAGTGCCTGGATGTGCAATGCCACCAGCTACTGGAAGTTGTAGATTTTTTTGATTTGTTGGTGTTTTAGGGCCCTTCAATTACAATAGTCATTAGAGCCCCGTCCACTGCGTAGTTTTAATGTAGAGTCTGCACAGATACTTACTACGCTGTTACGACGATTTGGGTACTAGCAGTACCCAGTGTTCCCAAGCTGCCACCCATGCTAGTGCTAGCTGGGATTGCGTTGCTTAACTTCAGTAATCAGGTGTGTCCAAGCAAGTTGCGAAATTTGAACACCTGTTTTGGGTAGGGTCGGACTAGCTGGTGGCACTTTGAAGCCGGTTTTAATTTTATTATATAAAATTAAAACCGGCGGCCCAATGTGACTTCTTCAGACTGGCGAGTCTTGTTTGTCACCTGTGGTGGCTGAAATCAGGATTTCAAGATTACAACTGCCACAGGTAAACAGGATCTGAATCAGGATGTTAAAATGGATGTGTTTAGTATGACGTTGAAGTTTCCTGACTGTAAGTTAATGGTGTAGCTTCATGTTCCTCGTGTGGATTCTGAGGTGGAATATTCAGGTCCCTTCTGTACCACTGAATGTCATAGGAGGCGAGGGGTTAAAAGGGTTGTGGAGTTAGGATGACTCTCAAGCATGTGAGCCCTCTTTAGCATTCTGTTCTATCCTACTCTCTTCTTCCTTCTTGGGAGCGGCGAGTTGCGTTGGACACACCAGTTCTTGTCTGATCACTGAAGTTAAGCAACGCAAGCCCAGTTAGTACTGACATGGGTGGTCGCTCGGGAAAGCTGGGTACTGCTAATACCCAATAATCGTCGCATTAGTGTAGTGTCTGTGCAGACTATGCACTAGAACTATGCAGTGGACGGGTCTCTAATGACCTTGTTGTTGACGGGACCTTAAACACCAACAAACTAAACTAAAATTCTTCCTTCTTTCTGTATATGTTTTCGACATCCCAGACTCGTGGGAAGGCGATCCTGATATAAGTGCCAAAAATGGGTCTACTGCCCTTACAGGTGGTTTACCAATTGTAGTTCTGATAGGTAACTGTTGAAAATCCATCGATTTAGAAGGCAAGTAGATGTTATTCGTTTTTGGTGACGTTACCCATGTTCTCAGTTGTTAGTTGGGTTGATTGGATGCCCATGAGTTCGGGGTGTCCCAAGAAGGATACCTGTTTATCCGACAGAAGGTGCATTTAGAATTTCTCTCTCTCCCAGTCACCTGTTTCAACTACCATCAAGCCTACAACCACGGACCCACGAGACAATCACGCTACCCTGGCTTAGTATTTTACCTAGCGTATAGGTAACTCGCGCTTCCGTTCCCATTTATGGAACGGAAATGGCAATGGTACCACTCTTAGATTATTACAGGTATACATTTTTTTCTGTGTTGCCTTGATGTCATACCCCCCAAAAAGCAACTATTAGCCCTTTTCCCGACTATGGCAGAGTCGGGTACCCATTTTGTCCCTCTGAACGGACTCAAGGGTGATATATTGGACAGTGTTTTTCCCCAGCCGGCTGCCGACCAAGGTTGCAACCCCAATATTTATTTATCGTCGGTCTACTGTTCGTTGTGGGACTTCACTGGGAATTTGGCCTCCTCTACCTGTTGCAGAGCAGAGAGGTAAAAAAAGCTGGATCAGGGGGTCTGATAATAGGGGATTGAGCTCTGATTGTTTCTTCGCCTTCTGCATGTCAGGTGAAAACGGCATCTGTTGGGTCATCGCCTGCAGTTACTCTTTTCCCTCTGCCTCACCTCTCTCCCTATTTCTCTGACAAGTTATTTGAGAGGGCAGCTGTTAGCTCGAGCCAGCTGAGGGTAACGTAAGATGATACCTTCTTTCGGGCTAGAGGGGAACCTCTAGTCCTACCGTCCCGTTTGGGAATTGAAGTGGAAAAAAAACTAGGCAGATCTAGGCGTAGGAAGCTGCCCTATCTGGAGTCGGCTAGTGGCCTTCAGAGATGGGACAGAGGCATTCAAAATAAATCAAATAAAATGGTGAACACGAGAGTCTAAAATCTGATAATTTCATATTTTGATTAATATCCTTACTTGTTATTGTTTGTGTGTGTGTGTGATAATGTCCCAACTGAATTTTGATCAGGTAATGCAGAAATAAGAATTGAATATTAATTGAAATGCCATTAATTATTGTTGTTGCGTGCGGGGCAGGACAGTGTAGAGGGGTACTTTTAAGGAATACCTATCGTATAGTACGGCAATAAAGTTGTCGCTTTCTTTCAAATGGACGAGGAGAACAGCGTTAGATTTGAAAATACGATTACAATTAATAAAATGCAATTTGAAACCAACGCAGTCCTTGATTTCTACCAATTAGAAAAGGACTGTGGTCAAGACTAGAGTGTTTTAGGGGTTGGTGAGAGTAAGGGGAGTGATATGACCAAAACATAAACAATATTATTAACAGTGTAAAAAATTCAGCTGCATTAATGAAGATAAATTGTTCATTTAGTTGCACGATATCATTATTGGGATATAAATAATATAATTCATATCTTCAATACGAGATATTTATGACATTACAATAATTCACGTTTAATTTTTTTTTATATATTTTTGGAGGGCGGAATAATAATTTTTGTTTTTTTAAATTTTCAGAATTAAAATGCTGTCATAATTTTTAATTATTTTTAGTAAAGAAATTAATTTTTCATGTATGGAACAAGTTAAATAATTTAATCACATATAAATACAGTACTTATGCAAAATATTACCTTCCGGTCATTTTTCATCCACGAAAACAGTAATTTAACTTCTATTTCCTGCCCCCCCCTCCAAACATTTAGCTGGAATGTTAGCCATTTAACCCTTCCGTTTGTCGCCCAATTGCCTAATTTTACTACCTAATTTTCGGTTGGGGAAGGGATGGAGTGGCCATCCGCTTAGTCTCGATCGATTCCCACTTCATAGGCTACTTATTTTGAAATGTGAGATCCTCCACCTGTAGGTCCCGCCCTTAATGTCACCCTGCCCTTGTGACATCAGGTCAGCAACCAGTGGCCTTTCTCACTGTACTATAGATAAAAAACACTAATGGGATGTTATCAGGTTGTAAGACCGAGTTGCAGTGGGAAAACTCACCCTTCCTCAGGGTTGGTTCATTACTTCAGGTATGCTTTAAAAGTACAGTAATGTATTCGTACTGTTGTCCCGTAGTGGAATCACGTATATGGGCGTCTAAAGTGTACCTGGAGACAACCCTCCAAAATGTCTGAGCGGTTGTATTGAGTTGGACACACCAGTTCTCGTCTGATCACTGAAGTCAAGCAACGCAGTCCAAGCTAATACTAGCATGAGTGACCGATTGGGAACACTGGGTACTACTAGTACCCAAAAATCGCCCTAACAGCGTAGTGTCTGTGCAGACTCTGTATTAGAACTACGCAGTGAACGGGGGTCTAATGACCGTTGTAGTTGAAGGGCCCTAAAGCACCAACAATACAAAAATCCAAAATGTCTCATCTTTGTCGTTTGTATCCACCATTTGTCGGGGCTGGTGACTGTTGGTCAAGCATGCTGGTGGACAATCCGGCAAGATGACAACGTGGTTTCAGGTTATTTATAGAACAGGACAGCTGGCCACACAGTTGGTGACCAGCCAAACTATAGCATTCATGTGCAACCCTTCATGTCGAGTATGTATGGCGTTAATTAAGTATTGACGTTAAAAATATCAAAGGGGCGTTGCTCCTAGCCCCTTTCCCCTCTGTCTCTCCCTCCTCCCTCCATCTTTATAAATTTCTCATCGAATAAAAAGACAGTGCGGTTTATCTGCTATAATTATGAAAACCGGGTACTAATTAATGTCATTAATGATTTGTTTTATATTAATTATTAACACTTTCATTGTACGCTTGATAAGAATTTTCGTGGTGAGTTTCTTTGATATCTGATGTCTTGAAGAAAGGCATTTTAGATTATCTTAACCAAAAAAAAATAGTTATAGCACTAAACTACATTAACCAATCATTTACTAACTTTCTTAGCCGTCCTACCAACTTCAAATTACAGACTACAAAGTTAGTTTTACATTTAAAACCATGTTGAAAATAAGGTTATCTTTTTAAATTATGAAAAAGACGGAGTTAAAATTGCTTGAAATCAGCAGGGGTATCAATGAAAAGTCGCAGTGGGGGGAACAGAGAAAAATGTCTTATCTTCATCTTAGGCTGTTTCTTATAAGATTAACATAAGTTAAAATAAGGGGGGGGAAGAGTTGTGCTGAACTTAACATAGGTCTTATTTCACATAATTTTCACTACTGCATGTATATATGTAGGTTTTTATTAGTAAAAATGAAAAATATGACTAATAATTATTCACATGTTGTAATTTTTGGTTTGTACACTTCCCCTTTCCCCTTCTACTGGTCTTCCTTCTCCCTACTCCTTTCAGCTGCTAACGTATAGTGTGTATCGTCCTCTGTTGGTTCAGAGGTCAGTGAAATGCACATGAGGAAGGTGCTCGTTTTAGTGTTTTTTTTTTAAAAAAAAATTCCCTAAGTGGAATCGATTCCGGGGGTCCTAAAACCCAGCGTTCGGACCCTACTGTATCTCTCTTAGGGTACAGGCCGCTTCTCAACAGGAACGGGAACGGAAAACGTATTTTGTGCAAAGGGGAGGGCGACGGGTCGTCATGCGGTGGAGGTGTGCTGCCATTGGTCAAACGGTTTACGTTGAACGGGAAAGTTGAAATTTGGTCAACTTTCCCGTCCGTTGCCGTTTCCGTTGCTGTTCTGAAGCGGCCTTACTTGGTTTTGAATTCCTGGATGCAGGTGACCCCCATATGATGAGTAAGATGTCGTTGTTCTGTTGTTCATTGGTGTTTTAGCGCCCATCAACTACAAGGTCATTAGAGACCCGTCCACCTCATAGTTCTAAGGCAGACACTCCACAGAACCTACACTAATGTGACGATTTTTGGGTATATTAGCAGTACCCATAGTTTCCCTAGCGGCCATTCTTGGACTGCGTTGCATCCTTGGGTTGCGTTACTTAACTTCAGTGGTCAGACGAGAACTGGTGTGTCCAACACAATTTGCCGCTCCCGAGTAAGATGTCGCCACTACTCGGAGTAGGAAATCCCTTCCCCTTTGTGGACTTGGTAAAAAGCAATTGCCATAGAAAGGGTTCTTTTAAGTAAAGTTTCTTCTATCCTGACCTGAAGTTTTCCTTTGTCCTTCACTCCGGAAAAGTCCTTTTGTCAGGGACCATCAGCACGCATGTCAAACATGCTATTAAGGATTTCTCGTCTGATCACTGAAGTTAAGCAACGCAACCCCACATAGTACTAGCGTGGGTAACCACTTGGGGACACTGGGTACTGCTAATACCCAAAATCGTCGTAGCAGCGAAGTGTTTGTGCAGACTCTGGATTGGAACTACGCAGTGGACGGGGCCAGAATGACCATTGTAGTTGTAGGGCTCGGAAGCGCCAAGGAAACAAGAAACAAAAACTATGCCAGTCAAGGCAGAGAATGCAAATAAAAGCGGAAAGAAATAGGACGTCACGAAGTAACAATTTTGGATGGTAGTTTTTATTTGATTAGTCGCTGACCTAAGGCCACTCTATAACAGGTTTAGTGATTTTTGAAGGGGTCCGAAAGGTCCACTCTGGGACCAAACAAAGAGGCGTTTCGTCCTCTGTCTCTCTCGCACTTAATATGCTTTTTGTATATGCTTTGTACATATTCATCCTGCCACATATTCATCGTACCCCAACGAACAGTAACCCGATGATAAATAAACATAGTGGTTGCAACTTTGGTCGGCAACCGGCTGTGGAAAAACACTGACCAATATATCGCCCTTCATTCAGTGGGACAAGATGGGTACCCGACCTACCATTGGTGGAAAACGTATTCCTCTTGCAGCACTTGTGATAGCAATGCACACACACAGACACACACACAAACGAAGAAATACGCCCATTGCGTAACAGTTGACCATTGGAAAATGAATAGCCATTGCTAGTTCGCTTGGACATTGCTACTGCTCCTACTGCTACTGCTACTACTCCACCGCTATTGCGACTAGATGATTTCTGCAACATGCAACAGGTATAATATGTGGAAACAACGCCTTACAAATTATAGAGCTAACAACAACCCTGTACCTATTTAAAGAGAGGAGAGAGAGTTTTGTGAGTATGTGTCCATAAAAATGGAGAAAATTATTCCAGTGTCCTGTCCACCCAACCCCCAAGCAAGAAAATTACAGTTGCATTAGTTGTCTACTGTGTGTTTCACCTGCATGATGTAGATAGGTATGAAAGTGCCGAAAATTTCTTTAAATTTGTATTATTGTTGTTGTTATGGTTTCTATCATTTCTCACATCTTGATATGAGGTCTAGAGATCTTATAAAAATGCTATATATCTTAATGGTCAACCATATCATCCGCTTTCCTCCTTTCTCTCCCTCATCCCCTTCCTTCTCTTTTCTGTTACCCGTCCCGTCCCCCTCATCTTTTTTTTTTCCTCCCTTCAAACTCCTGTTGTGTAAGGTCAACGCCTATCTTTACATTTAACTTATATTTATGTTAACAAAGAAGAAAATTTCAGAATATCCACTTAGCTTATTAATTGGACTCCTGCAGGCCAAAAAAGCGTAAAAAAAGACTTTAGAGAAGGGGGAGGGGGGGAACACATAGGACAGTTCTGGTTTTTCAGTCATAAAACTACTACTATTAGGCCTCTACTACCACTAGTAAAAACTATATCGTTGAGGGTCTTTCAGAAATGTTTAAAAACACGCAGGAGGGCAAGAAAGACATATTTGTGTATAATACATCAGCTGCTTTAGTTAGTCCCCCCCTCCCCTCACCTTATTTCCTTCTCTCCCATACTCCTAACTCTCACCTCCGGACAGAAGTATGCTTAAATGATAAGCTATAAAAAAATCTTAATATATTTTTTTCTGGTCACTATATATATCTCCTTACTTTATAATAATGGTATACGACATTTTAACATACCCTCTCCCTTGCCTCCTTAACCTTAAAACTGCTCTCTTTCTTATGCCCATCCTCTTCCCCCCATCTTATCCTCATTCCCCCCTCCTTCGTTAGCCATCCTCTCACCTTTTTCTTCTTCTTCTCATTTCGTATCTATTTTTAAATGGCCAGTAGCATTTTTTAAGATTGTCGTAGATCGTATTTATACACATGACTAATATTAACTGGTCAGTTCATACACAATGTTTATTGCTTTGAGCTTTGGTTTCTGAAATTTTTTTCTAAAAAAAAAAAAAGCGCCCCTTGTCCTGCATATCTTGATGATGTAGATATATTTTTACTAACCACTGATACCTGTGGAGATTTTAGCTGAAAGGCATGATACATTTATGCGTTTTTTTAGCATCTAAAATAATATGGTGTGAAAGCTTAAAGGTGGCTACCCCTACAGCTTTTAGATAGTAATGTAGTACCTATTTGAAGGGGAAGGGGATCGAGGGTTTAGGTACTTTATATAACCCTCCGTCTTTTTCTGCCCAGTGTCCCTCTTTGAATGTTGTCTGTTGAAGGGTAACTGAAGGCAGATGGCGGCCGCGGCGGGACAAACTTTGTATCTTTTCATTTGATCAACTTCCTATCATAATGGGTTCTTGATAAAATAGTGTTTCTTTCACTCGTTCGCCCCTTTCTTCCTCCACCTCTACCAACCACCCTTTTTGCATCAATAACGACAGCAGAAATGATAGCGTATCTTTAAATCTATATTTTAATATCAGTATCTTGATTTATGCATATGTTTAGCTCTACTGTATTTATTTTGGGGTGTCTCTCTACCTCTCTCTCTAGTTCCTACTGTATTACTATTACTTAGAATATTGAACGGAAAAAAAAGGTTGTAACAGTGTGTATCTCTTTATATGAGGTGTAATTTCTAGTCAATGACTTATCAGTGTGTTGTTTTTTTTTTAATTCTGGCGATTAGTTATCATACTTTATCACGAATCAAACTCGCTGCATTCCTCCTACTCCTCCACTCTTCATCTTGTTCGCCCCTACACTCCTTCCCTTCCTCTTCAAATTCATTATGTCTGTTAAATAACTACTTATGAATGAACATGAATGACCATCAAAGAAAGGCCTTTATTACCTTGTATAACAACCAACCTTGAACATTAACTGGTCCATAACCAGCAGCAAATGAAATAATCCCCCCCCCCTTTCGTTTTTTGGAAAAAATTCTGTGGTTTTCAATAATCTTTAGTGAATATTTGTAGTTGGAGAGAATCTGCTTGTGGAAAGAAAGGGTTGTAAAGAAATCTGGCCTGTTTAATATGTGGGAACTCTCTCGAAAGAATGGCCATTACAGAGATTAGTCCTGTAAAAAAAATGTACTCTTTGCTCCCTATAAAATCATGAGCGTTCCTAAACCGCAGTCAGAACTTGTTGAATTCTCGAAATATACTGTGCTTTCAACATCCTCCTCCCCTTGTGAAAAATGTTACACATTCTCCGTGAAATTGGTATGAGAATAGCACTCCTGTAGGCACCTCTTGTTTGCTTCGTTGGTGTTTCAGGGACCTTCAACTGCAACGGTCATTCGAGCCCCTCCCACTACGTAGTTCCAATGCAGAGTCTGCACAGTACCCCAAGCGACCTCCCATGTTAGTACTAACAGGAGTTGCGTTGCTTAACGGTAGCGGCGAATTGCGCTGGACACACCAGTTCTCGTCTGATCTCTGAAGTTAAGCAGCGCAACCCCAGGTAGTACTGACACGGGTGGCCGCTTGGGAAAACTGGGTACTGCTAATACCCAAAATCGTCGCATTAGTGTAGTGTCTGCATAAGAACTATGCTGTGGACGGGGCTCTAATGGCCTTTGTAGTTGAAGGGCCCTAAAACACCAACAAACAACTTGCGTTGCTTAATTTCAGGGATCAGATGAGAACTGGTGTGTTCAATGAAATGCAGCTGCTACTCACCTCTTGTAGAGGTGCCTCGCATCCCCACTGAAGATACACTGCCTCTTTTCAAGTCCTAGGATATCAGAACTGTTACTAGCAAAAGCAAGCAACTCCTAACCCTTTTCCCACCTATGGCAGGGACGGGTATCCATTTGTCCCTCTGAATGGACACAGGGTGATATATTGGTCATACTTGTTTTTCTGCAGCCGGTTGCCGGCCAAAGCTGCACCCCTACGCTTATTTATCGTCGGCCTAGTGTTCGTTGGGGAATGCTACCGACGCCAGGGGGCGAGCTCCTACACCTGGGAATTTTGCCTCATCTACCCGTTGCGTAGTAGAGAGAGTTCTTTTACGTGCAAGTGCCATCGTTCACCCACACGGGACCTCGGTTTTACTTCTCATCCGAAAGAAGGCACACTCGCGGCTTCTCTCTCGCCCGAAAGAAGCCAACCCACCACGGACCAGTATCGAACCTAGAACTACTGACGTAGCTGCCGAGCGTGCTAACCACTACGCCACCGCGGCGGGCTAGAACTGTTACTAGCAAGAGGAGGAAACAGCTCTCTGGTATTCTTGGGTATGAGATGAGATCTTTACCTCCTCACGCAAACATGTAAGAGGAGACAACATGTGAGGATACCATTCACAATAATGTTCATCATTAGAGTCTGAAAATCGGGCCTGGGACCAGTAGCCGGTCAGAATTGAACGACCCCTAGTGAACCTGCAGGAGTTTGCTATTTCCAAAAATCTGGGCGCCACCTACCTGGTCCAGGTACATAGAACTTGAGACTTCCTTAAATCTCAATTGTATCCTGTACCCAGAAAAGGGGTGAGCCTACTGGCAGAATGAGTCCATTAAGCAAAGCCACACTCATATGGCCTCTCTGAAGGAATAATGAGGTAGTTTGACTTGTCTCGGGGTATTCTTAACCACATAGATCCCAGTTATGAGCATTTTGGGCGTTCAGAAGTCGTAGAGGAGCAGAAGACATTGCACACCCTTGCATGGTACCACGAATTTTAATTAATATTTTTAACAAAGACGCACCTGCGGTCTCAGTTTCTCTCCTTATCCTTATTAGAAAGTGAGAGAGAAAGAGAAAGCAACAGACATCGACCGGCCAGGGGTCAGCCTGTCTATTTTGAGTACAAGAAGCAAGTGCGCTGAGCTACCGCAGTTCTCCCACCAGAATATCTCAGGCTGATTATAGAAAGGTCTATAAATATTCGTAGTGTTAAAAGGGTGGAGGATATTCTCATTTTATGCTCCAGGTAACTCATTCATTGTTCTGCCACCATAATCTTCTTCAGAGCACATTAATCTTACAAGGGCCTACAATTTAGAAGTTGGACCATAATTCATAACCTGACTTCATAATGATCGCCAAAGACTGAAACTCTAAAGAACCTAGCCCTTGTCTGTAGAAATAGAGCACATGAACTACGGTAAAAAGTCTTTTCTTTGGAATTTTAATTAAAATTTGTTAGGTGTGCTATCGGTATTGCAGAATTGCTTGGCTACTTGGTTCCAGGTTCGATACTGGATTGAGGTAGGTTGACTTCTTTACTGGGCAAGAGAGATCTGCTCCTAGTGCGCTTTCTGTCGGAGGGGAAGTAAAGCCGTGGACCCGTGAGGTGTACGATGTAATTTACACGTTAAAGAACTCTCTATATTATGTAACTGGTAGATAAGGCAAAATTCCCAGGTGTAGGAGCTCACACCTTGGTGTCGGTGGAGTGGCCGGCCTATAAGTAAGAACAGGGGTTGCAGCATAGGTCGGCTGCCAGGTGTATAAAAATACCGCCCAACAGATCACCCAGTTGTTCATCCAGAGGGAGCGATTGTATTGCGTTGGACACACCAGTTCTCGCCTGATTACTGAAGTTAAGCAATGCAACCCTAGATAGTACTGGCATGGGTGACCGCTTAGGAACATTAGAGCCCCGTCCACTGCGTAGTTCTAATGCAGAGACTGCACAGACACTGCACTATTGCGACGATTTTTGGGTGTTAGCGGTACCAAGTTTTCCCTAGCAGCCATCCATGTCAGTACTAACTGGGGTTGCGTTGCTTCACTTTAATGGTCAGACGAGTACTGGTGTGTCCAACGCAATAAGCTGCTCCGTCTAAATCGTCGTAACAGCATAGTGTCTGTGCAGACTCTGCATTAGAACTATGCAGTGCACAGAGCTCTAATGACTTTTGTAGTTGAAGGGTCCTAAATCACCAACAAAACAAACAAATCCATCCAGAGGAACACAAGTGGGTACTCGACCCTGCCATAGGCAAAGGGTTACTAGTTGCTTTACAAAATAGTTGATCTTCATAATAGTGTGGAGCTCCGAGTTTTGGGGCTATTTGAGCTTAACCATGACTGGAGCGAAAGTAGCGACCTCTGTCGCTTTGCCAAATTGTAATGTCTCTATTGTGATCTTTTAATTTGATATCTGATTGAAATCGTGATGTGATACGCAATTTTCTCCTTAGAAATCTAGCGACCTATGACAGTAAATGTCTTGTCACAGTTTTCGAAGTGATTTCGAGCGTTTAAATGACTTGAGGTGGCGATTATTGTTACAGGTCATATTTTTTTTTTTAATCATAATGAATCTAATAATTACAGCTTCTACTTAACGTGTAAATGGTGTAATTAACAATTACGACTGAAGGCTGCTGTGCAAATTACAGGTAAAAATCTAGGTTGGTCTTGCAGCAAACCGTGGGTGCCTTGCAAAGACACGAAATTTGTAGAGTGAACTTACTTCTTAAACTGCAAAGTGTGGCAGTTTCCTAAGGTCGATTTGGCTATTTTACGCCATTTTGTCTGCTTATGAAACCATCTACCGAGGCCAGGAGGCGAACTCTTATACCTAAGAATTTTTATCCCCATGTAGAGAGGAGGACTGGTTTACTTACAGGTGATATCGTACACGGCATCATACTAAATCGCGGCTTTAATCCCCATCTGGGACAGAAGACGCACTTGAGACATTCTGAGGCTCCCTCGTCACACCACTATCATCAAACTCAGTTCTTTGCTGGTTCTCTGGTCTGGAACATCAGCAGTCTTAACTCTTCCCCCCTTCCTATGGCATCCTGATACGATCTACCAAATTTTTCTTTACCTTGGACCAGTGGTGGATCCAGGATTTTCGTCAGGGGGGGGGGGGGGTTGAGCTAAAGCTGGCATATATTATGCGAATAAACCCCACCCTGGATCCGCGCATGCCTTGGACCTTGGTTCTTTCTTATGTTCCCATAGTTTAGTCCCTAGTTAGTTCAGGCATGGCCATTTCGCGGGGTTGGATGGTCGTCGATGGACACGACTTTCCAGACTGGACAGTCTGGTAACTAGAGTGCCTAAGTAATGTGATCAGTATCTGTCTTAACTGAAGAGGATATTGATGGTAGTAGTCACTCCTTTACTACTCCAGAACTTGTTTTTTTTTTAAATGAAGGGGGTGGAGGGGCTACCTTTCTACAAAGAATTATCGTTTTCTTAATAACTTGACCCTAGCTATTGACCTTGACTTAGTTACAGGCCCGTCCTGAGATTATCCACTGTAATACCATCTTTTATCCAAGATTACATATGATATTGGCTTGACACGCAAGTGCAGTAGTAGTTAGTTATAGGTCTGTAGGTGACTTGGGTTTTCACCAATAATTAAAATGCCCTCTCTTTCTCCACCGCACTCCCCAAACAAATCTCTTTTATACCCTAAAAATCTAAAATTTCGTTTCCAGTTTTATTTCTGGGCGCATATCTAAATGTACTAAAGGTGTGAAAAACCTTCATAGTCCATTAGTGCAAATATCATAAGCATCTGAATAGTTAATTATCCCAATTTTAATGTCCTTTTCACGGATTTTTTCGAGGGTGAAGGAGGGTTATCCTTGGAAAAATATTTGAGCCATTTAATGTTTTCTGTAACCAGCAATTTTCACTCCATTCCTTCCAAATTGTCTCGTGAAGGGTTAATTTCAAGCTGTTTATTGCCGTTTTATATATTCGTAACCATAAATTTAATATTCTTGGTATAATATAATTGATTGCATTGAGCTTTTATTAACTGGTAAGTTGAGTGTTGAGGAAGAAGGGGGTAACGTGGACCTCTGAACACCTAGCATTTCGTTAAGATGTAATGAGTTCTAAAATTGAGATGTAATCAAAATCCATTTCCGGATTCCACTTCAGATTAGTATTTTAATATTATTTAATGAGCTAGATTTTGTATTAAATAAATCTAAAATAGTTCATACTGGTAACTCTCTGGCGATTGTTCTTAAAAGAATCCCTCCCCCACCCTTTTTTTTTGGAAGGGGGAGACTAAAAAAAATGACCAGAAGCCGCTGGTCTTAACAATAGTAATATATTGGTGTTATTCCGTGATAGGCCAAACGTAATTATTGAAAGTGACATCTCCACCGGACTATATCAAGGGAGCGGCGAGTTGCGTTGGACACACCAGTTCTCGTCTGATCACTGAAGTTAAGCAACGCAAGCCCAGTTAGTACTGACATGGGTAGTCGCTCGGGAAAGCTGGGTACTGCTAATACCCAATAATCGTCGCATTAGTGTAGTGTCTGTGCAGTATATGCATAAGAACTATACAGTGGACGGGTCTCTAATGACCTCGTAGTTGACGGGACCTTAAACTCCAACAAACAAACAGGACCATATCAAAACTACTAGGGGGTGGAGTCTGAATTCTGAAATTTTTCTTCTCTTCAATTCTCGAACGGGACTTTGAATTTTTTGCTCCCATTTTTATACCTGTTGGTAGCAATTTCATTTGGGCCATTAATATTTGAGTGCCCTACTATTAGATGAGTGGTGTTGAATTTAATTTGGCTAATATTTTTCTTTTTTGAGACTAGCAAGAGTTTGAACCACCACTATTTAAATATTTCATCCTTACCCCGCCCGAAATCTATAACAGATCCTTAGGCCCTTATTATGGGGTCGGCTATGACAATGAATGGAAATCTTTCTTTAAGGCTTATATTTTCCTTGACAACATTGGATGAAATTACCATTATTACTGTGAAGTAGTGGTAAGTTAATGCGTTTTTTTAGTTTCGGGCATAAAAATAAACTCCTTCATCTTAATGACTACTTGGATATGAAAGTAAATGAAAAAGACCCATAGGGCTAGGTTGGGCATTCTGGTTTGGGATGGTGATGATGATGGTTTTTTTTTTTTTTATAAAGGAGAGTTGGTTATGAAACACACACACACACAACCAGATTTTTGTAAAGGGCATCGGTCATCACAAGTATATAGTCGTATCAAGAATCTATTTCTACACACGCACGCACCCCTTCCCCCCTCCCTCTCTCTCTCTCTCTCTCTCTCTCTCTCTTCACTACTCCGCCTTTGTTCAACTGTCTCCCTTCTCACTCCCCTCAATAAATTGTTTTTTTGTTGAATGAAATTTACTCAGTAAAGGTCCCATGCACACGTCTCAGGCAAAGGGTAAGGCGAAACTCACACGAGCATTATTAAAGCTCGTTTAATCTAGTCTGAAGAAAAAAAAGGAGCATAAAATTATAGGTATAAAAAAAAGGTAGACTTTGAGGAGAAGAGGTTGACAGAAAGGTAGCGTAGTGGGGGCAAGTCTTAAGAGAAGGAGGAAGAAAAGGTTGTTATGAGGTGTGTTGGCTGTGTAGGGTACCTCCTCTGCTTGGGGCAATTTTACAAACGAGTAGCCAGTCGACCTGACCAGTCGTATCCATGCCACAAAACCTTGTTTGACAGCAATGGTGATGAATATTATACGTCGCTTAACTGGATTTAACGATCGAAAAGTTTTTGTTAGTAAAATTACTGTGGCTTTTCTAGTTCCCCCTCTTCCCTCTTACCCTCCCTACTACTCTCTCCCCACAACAGCTCTTATACATTTTTTTTCTGGATGAATTGTAGGGTGATAGTCTAAGGCGAATCTTTGAGACAGGTTATTTCCTCCTCTCTCGCTCTCTCCAAACTGAAATACTAAATATCTAAACTATTATTAGTATTAGGATTGAATAAAATAATGCTTTACTTTTATCCAATGTCCCTTTTTCAGATTTGCACTTGTGTTACTTTCTTTCATTTTTTGACTAAGGTAGTAATGATAGTTAGAAGTGTGCCCGCCAAGTGTTTGAACAACAGGTTGAAAAACACAATGTTCGTGATCAGAACTTGGTGGTTATTATGCTCAAAAAAAATGTAAGAGGAACAACTCCTTGAAATGTTTCTTGTTTGTCTTTGTTCTGTAATTTGAAACCGATACTTTTAAGTACCTCTTAATCAATTTCTCAAAATGTTGTAATACCTATAGTGTGCTTGTGCAAGTACTGTTTGCTAACTGTTGGCAAACATCTTCCCTATTGCTGTTTCTCAATGGAAGGAGTTTGCAGACTGTGGAAGTTTGGGAGATTCAATCGCGATTGAGGGCAGATGGTTGTTTTCATGCGAAAAGAAAGTTTACCCAGGTTATCCACTGTTCCAGATGGGATGTTCAAGTCCCATGTAGTGTGGGGTGTCCAGTGCCGGATTTAGACATTGATAGGCCCTAGGCTATTTTAATTTTGAGGCCCTTTTCTTAAGTTTTGAAGCCCGCTAAATGTTGAGGCCCTAGGCTTCAGCCTAATTATCCTAATGGTAAATCCGGCACTGGGGGTGTCCGATGTGACCTTTTAAGTAGGGTTTATAATGTCACTGTTTCACATTGAGTAGAAGAGACTAACGGTCAGTTGAACACAGCTGGGAATTGAACTCAGCCCTCCAGCACTCCAGGTGTATACTGTGTCCTTTATACACAGAAAAAAATGGGCTAAATAAAAAAAATTGCCAGATACAAGGCTTGTGTCACTTCATGGGCTTCAGAACTGACAAAATTACTTTGCATGGTCGTGGCTAGCAGGGCGAGTACCAAGGGCTCAGACTATTAGAGATGGAGGGTGTGGAAGGGCCAAAGGTGGTTGGCATGGGACAAGATCCTTGTTACGCCCTATTCAAGTGTTTAGGGATTCATGGGAGCCTATGTTTACCTTGAGACTGTAACGGTTACAGAATAATTTCTGAACAAGTAGGAGGACTCTTGTGACTCAAGATGTTTCATTGGTGGTTTATAAAAGTGATGTTGAGTTGGAGTGGACAGACGAGTGGTCAATCAATACGATTCCAGTACATTGTCATGAAATTTCTAGGGTCGAATGGTAAGCAAGTCATTGTTATTGTGATTTTGTAAGACTTGTCTAATCTCAATTGAATACTTCTACGCCTGTCATCATCTTCATCAACCGTTTGTACCCCTTGTAAGGGTGTACAGGTGAAACCACGTCATGCCTTTAAAATATACAGCGTTTGAAGGTCATCATCTCCCTCCAAAAAATATCTTTCTGTCGTATTTCATCTTCTCACCGTGTACAGTTACTTTCGACTGTCTAGGTCATAATATTTAACCCCCAACTGTGAATGTTGAGCAGTGCCTAATTCAACAACGCCTGTTAGGTACTTTCCTAAAATGTAATAGTGCTGCATATAGGGCCCAGTTTGTTTCAGTGGCTCAGTACTGGACTGCATGAGGCAATAGTTGCAGGATTGATCCTGGCAGAGGTAGGTGGGTTCTGTCAGACGATAGGGAAGTTCTCATTGCGCCTTCCGTCGTCGGATGGGAAGTCAAACCGTGGCTTCGTGTGACGTGTACAGTTCCACCACTGCAGGTAAAAGGACCCTTTTTACACGGAATAAAACCTTCTCGCCTTCTGGCGTTGGTTGAGGAAAGTGACCCAACGAGGAATAAAAATGGGCCGACAATAAATAAGCAAGAGGGAACCGCATAAGATTGACAACAGGCTGTGTAATACCATCCAACATGTTCTGGGTTCCAGAGGGGTATATTGGTATCCGACGCTGCCTTAGGGGGAAAAGAATTAAGAATGGTGAAGATATTGTATGTAATGAAAACAGGAGATGAGTTCGTTAGGTCCTTTACGGGAATGCAGATGGTTGGAAGCACCCGGAGCAGGGGGAGACCAAAGCAGACCTGGGAGCAGATTGTCCGTAAGGATGTGAGTGTGTGGAGTGGACGGTAACCTGGTGGGAGATAGGCGGGATTGGAGGGCTAGAACCCGCAGATCCGATCCTGCCACAGGCGGGGTAAGGGGATGATGATGAACATACTATGTATGGGATCCATTGATGGCTTGGTGATTGCTTACTTGCACCATCTTGGCCTCCAATGCTGGCTTCTTCTGATTTCGTATTTTATCGATGATAAAGGAGATTAAAACTGTGGCCCTATGTGATGTGCACGTTAAAGAACCCTTTCTAGACGGAAAAAATGTAGGCCACAAATTGACCAGTTGTGCATGACCTCCTACTTTGGGGCTCGGAAATGGTCTTTTAGAAACTTGGATCTTAGGCTTGAAATTTTTCTCAAAACATACAACCATTCTCGGTGAAATACCCCAAGAGAAACCTTTCAGTAATCCAACCTTAAAAGGGGAACGTCTGAAGTGGCATATGGGCACTACGTCTTGCATAATTTGTGTATTTTGCTGCCCACTTGAACTGTGCCCTCCACATTCCCGTTTTTAAGGGGCCCGGTTTCCACTTAGGTTTTTAATATTTTTAAAAGTTATTTAACACCTGTCTGGTAATTTTCAAAATATTTAGCCGACACCTACTGCGTCTGAGAATTTCGCAGGTATATTTTACTCCACGCAGGCAGAAAGGGTTCTCTCTCCCTCATCTGACAGAAGCCATACCCATCTTGACCACCAGGGTTGAACCTATAACTATGGACTCGACGAATTACTTAACTATGAGGCAGACGACCATCGTGAAAAATATTACAGAATGCGTTCTGAAAGATAGGACGGACCCTGAAATGACACGATCTTAACTCTTGTTTTAGAGCAGAGAATCTTAAGATGGTTTGATAAAGGGTGGCCCAACCTCAGATATGCAAATGTAAAAAAAAATATGGACCTTAAGATGAAAAATTGAGCTTTGCAAGCAACAGGTCCCTCAGAAGATTTTAGATCCGGACTCACTTATCCTATATATAAAATTCGGCACTGGGTAAGGAGTGTGGGAGAATGCTTGTGGGAGCGTGCTTGACTACTGGGTTAGTGGTTCCAAACTGGATCGGGTGAGAGAAAGAGAAAGGATTCCAGTGCGTCTTCCGTCATATGGGGGTGAGCGGCTTATTGCGTTGGACAAACCACCAGTTCTCGCCTGATTACCGAAGTTAAACAATACAACCCCAGCTAGTACTAACATGGGTGGCCGCTTGAGAACACTGGGTACCGGTAATATCCAATAATCGTCGCATTAGTGTAGTGTCTGTGCAGTCTCTGCACTAAAACTACGCAGTGGACGGGGCTCTAATGACCTTGTAGTTGAAGGGCCCTAAAACACCAACAGAACAAAAAATCCGTCATATGGGAAGTAAAGCCGTGGCTCCGTGTGGTGTACGATGTCATTTGCACGTAAAAGAACTCTACTAGGCATCGGGTAGATAGGCAAAAGTCCCAGGTGCAGTGCCCCACTGAGCAGAAGGCCGACGATAAAGAAACATAGGGGATACAGCTTAAGTCGGCAAACCGGCTGCGTAAAATAAACTGTCCAACACATCGCTCATGTGTCCATCCAGAGCTACAAAGACGGGTACCCGACCCTACCCTAGGGGGAAAAGGGTTTGGCTTTGCTTTTGTAAGGCGTGTGAGGAGAGATACATTCATTACCACAGACTCCAGAGACGTTGGACACGCCAATTCTCGTCTGATCACTGAAGTTAAGCAACGCAACTCTAGTTAGTACTAACATGGGTGGCCGCTTGGGAAAACTGGGTACCGCTAATATCTAAAAATCGACGCATCAGTGTAGTGTCTGTGCAGTCTCTGCATTAGAACTATGCAGTGGAAGGGGCTCTAATGACCTTGTGGTTGAAAGGCCCTAAAACACTATCGAAACAACACGAGCGGCGAATTGCGTTGGGCACAGCAGTTCTCATCTGATCACTGAAGTTAAGCAGCGCGACCCCAGCTAGT
>JAAFCE010008833.1:33840456-33912958 GCA_013389805.1 Trigoniulus corallinus | reverse complement strand
CAGTTCTCATCTGATCACTGAAGTTAAGCAGCGCGACCCCAGCTAGTAGTGACATGGGTGGCTGCTTGGGAAAACTTGGTACTGCTAATGCCCAAAAATCGTAGCATTAGTGTAGTGCAGTGATTCCCAACGTTTTTTTCGCCACGGTACACTTTTACTAATTTCAAAATTTGGCGGCACACTAGCAACGACACATTTCTAGGTACACAAACGCCAAAGAAAATATATAAGTTGTAACCTAACCCAATGCAAAAACTTGCCTCGGCAACTGTGTCAGTAGTTTTTGGTTCAATATTGGACCGAGGTGGTTGGCTTTTTTCGGGCGAGAGAGAAGCCCTGAGTGCACCTTCTTTCTGGTGAGAAGTAAAACCGAGGTCCCGTGTGGTGTACGATGGCATTTGCACATGGAAGAACCCTCTCTAAATGGAACGGGTAGAGGACCAAAATTTCCAGGTGTAGGAGCTCGCCCCCGTCTTCGGTGGAATGTCCCAACGAACAGTAGAAAGACGATAAATAGCATAGGAATTGCAGCTTTCATTGGCAACCGGCTGTGGGAAAACACTGCCCAATATATCGCCCTTGTGTCCAGTCAGAGGGACAAGATGGGTACCCGACCTCGCGGCACACTCTCGTGAATCTCACGGCACACTAAAGTGCCGCGGCACAGTGGTTGAGAATCACCAGTGTAGTGTCTGTGCAGTCTCTGCATAAGAACTATGCTGTGGACGGACGGGGCTCTAATGACCTTTGTAGTTGAAGGGCCCTAAAACACCAACAAACAACAACAACCATCGAAACAAAAAAAAAAGAGATTTGTAAACGAGGAGCAGACGACATACTGTCAATTTCTTTATTTATTATTGTCATTTTTTCGGTTTAATTTGATAATGAAAAGTTGCCAATTTTTGAGATCTAGATCGGTGAGATTGAAATAATAATAATAACCTATATCAGAGAGCCGTTGGTGAGCCAAGGAGTGGACGGCAAATGCGGTAGCCGCCGAGGAATTGGTGTCAATATTTTCAGATTCCTATTAAAGTATGTGACAAGTGGTCTTTGTCTCAGTCGGAATTGTCTAAAACAACAGCAACATTTAGTTTGTTACCAGAACTTGTCAACGTCTAGGTAGAGGGCGTTGATTAAATGGTTGTCTCTTTGTTTATATTAATAATAGTTTCAGTTAGGTTTTTTTTTTTGATTTGACTAGTTAAAATAGTAAATGAAATTTTAATTGGTATTGATTTAGTTTTCTTCTTCTGTTTTATTTTTTTGGCGGGGGTGAAGTTACGTAACGTGACACACAAGTTTGAAAAGCGTCCCACTACTGTTGTTGGTTGCCATTCCTGAATGAAATATTGGCGTTAGTTAATATGTCCTCGTTATTTTTTGGTTAACTAGTAAAAAAATGACGCTAAATTTTATTTTTTTTTTTGTTAATCAACAGAGTATGTAATATTAAGTTGGTGAAATAAATTGAGGTATTAATTTTTTTATGATAAATATACAAGCTATTATTTCATTCAACATAAGAATTTATCTCGAAATTACCATTTGAGGTTGTTTATTAATCCGTCTTTGGTTATGTGCATGTTTTTAATGGTAAAATTTTTAACTAGGACACTTGTGAACTATAAAAATCAAATGATACCATCTATCAAAACAAAATTATGACACAGGTTCTAGTAATTAGAATTATTTACTATAAATAATATGACCTGTATGATTTTTAGTTGGATAAACGTTGTCCCTTTTTTTCTTAAAATTGTTTGTTAAACAGCATCCTTTCTCTCTCGCTGACTTACCCCTGTCTTTTTTTAACTAGTTAATCACTAACTATAATAGGGTGTTAATTTCCACTAATTGATGTTTGTTGTAATTGAGACATTTTTGTCTGTAATTTTTCCTCTCGCCGTAGCTGAATTAATTGAGATGTATATTAGGTGTTGTAATTGTGTGAATTAACAATAATTTCAACAGAGGTTATTCAAAGAGAGGGCTAGGAAGGTTATACTCTATTTTCTTCTTTCACCTGACACTGTTACACGTTTGTTGTTATTATTAACGATATTATTATTATTGTTGTTGTTGTTATGGTGATTACATCTGCTAATGAACTAAGACAATATTTCTTTTTCTCTCTAAATTATTACAGGCCCTTTCTGATGTCAAAAAATACTGTTGATGTTTCACGGGACGTACACCATGGTAAAGATGTACCTAATGATGCTAAAGATTTAAGAGGTAAGTTTAGTTTGTCTCCGTGGTTCACAGCCTTGAGTCGCGACTCCCTTGTCCCAGGTTCGATTCTTTCTGGAGTCAGAGAAAAGGAAGCTCCAAGTAGGCCTACTACGCCATCCGTCTGATGGGACATAATTCTGTGGTTTCATGTGGAGTGTACGATGTCACCTCTGCACTTTTATAAAAGGAACTCTTTCTATATGGCGAAAATGGTTTTTTTTTATGGGAATGTTCCGCAAAATTTCTAGGTGCTGGGAGTCTTCGCCCCTTCCTCTTCCTGCCTAAAGAAAATTTGGGCATCCCTTATCCCGCCTGCTGCAGGATCGGGTCTACGGGTTCTGGCCTTACACTCCCCTTATCATCCATCAGGTTCCCATCCATCCCACACACTATCATATCCCTTCGTACAACCTGCTCCCATGTCTGTTTTGGTCTTCTCCTGCCCCGGGTGCTTCCTGTAACCTGCATCCCTGTGATGGATCTAACTAGCTCATCCTTCCTTCTGCTCGTCACATGCTCATGCCACCGCAGTTTTTCGCGATGTCCTTCACTCACTCACAACTACCCATAATATACTCACTCCTAATTCTGTCTGCCCTCGACACTCCACCCATGTACCGTAGGATTTCCACTTCAACTGCTTGCGGTTCTGGTTTCATGGCTCTTTCGCACAGTCCGACACACTCATCCGTACAGCATAGCCGGCCTAACCACTGCCCTGTAGAATTATCCCCTTTAACTTTATTGGGACCCTCCGATCACTCAGGACTCCATTCTGGGACACTGATCCTTGGTACTTGAACTTCTCCTGCAAATTGTGGCATTAAATGAAAATATGAGACCTGTGAGAACATCGTCTAAGAGTTTTCACGTGTTTGTTCGGTATCAACGGGACAAATTCGCACCCGATCCTGTCATAGGCTGGGAAAAGGGTTGAAGGTGATGGAGAGATAGGGGCAAATTTATTCACCCATTCATCACCCACACACTTACAATGTTTTACTCCTCGTTTCAGGAAACAACCTCTATCATTTATAATTCCACTAATATTTCTGATCACATTTTGCGTGCTCTTGACTAGGATCGAGCCTATGTCGTTAGTAAAGCGCAGAATCACTAAGAAAACT
Organism: Trigoniulus corallinus; assembly: GCA_013389805.1. NCBI lineage: Eukaryota > Metazoa > Arthropoda > Diplopoda > Spirobolida > Trigoniulidae > Trigoniulus > Trigoniulus corallinus. The sequence goes on along the minus strand of JAAFCE010008833.1, from coordinate 33,909,593 downwards.
CTTGACATACTCAAGCAAAGTAAGTACTGCCACTCTTGGTTATTCATTTGAAAGTTCAATCCTAACGTACAAAAGTTCGCGTTGAGGCCACAGTATTTACTCAGGTAAGGAGGCCTGCCTTCCTAAAGGTTGGAAGCAAAACCTTACAGAGTGTGGGATGTACCCTGGCAATCCACAACCTCTGGAAATGTAAATCATATGGGGGTAAGGTGAGGCTAGGGACACGATACTTCATCATTGTCCTGGTGATGGTCACGTAAAAGTACAACAGTAGATAGGGTCACTTTTTTTCGTTTCGTTGGTGTTTTAGGGCCCTTGAACTATAATGGTCATTAGAGCCCCGTCCACTGCGTAGTTCTAATGCAGATTCTCCACAGACACTACGCTCTTTACGATGCTTTGGGTATTAGCAGTACTTGGTGTTCCCAAGCGGTCACCCATGTTAATACTAGCTGGGGTTGTGTTGCTTAACGTCAGTGGTGAGACGAGAACTGGTGTGTCCAACGCAATACAGCCGCTCGGGTTGGTTCACGGTAAACTGATTTCTTAATTACCGTGTAGACTATAGGCCTAGGGATAAAAGGAGTGCAAACTTGTTATGTCATCTGGTATGATTTTTTTGTTAAGTAATCTGTTGTCACATCATCACTGCATATGGTCATTGATTTGATGAAGTTTGGACATCGGCAGGATGTCCGAAGGTGAGCAAAAATAGAATGTTATTATTTAGTAGGAATTCAAATCGTGTTTCGAAATTTAAGGTGTTAAGGAGTTAATAATAGGATATTGAAAGTCGATGTTTAAAAAAAAAAAAAAGGTCCACTTCACACTTTCTTTTTCCCTCCTTTGGAGAGAGACTTGGCGCGTGATCTTCTCTTTAAATTGGTGTCATGATTTGGGCCACCCTCCTCTGCTGTTCCCAACCTACTGCTGCTGTAGTGTATTGTCAGTTTTGTAATCTGCACTTACCTTTTTTTTGCCTACAGTGTAGTAGTAAAACTACCGGAGATTTAATAGGTCATTTAGGTCAATTAGGTCCAATCAATCAAATTCCAACTAGTCAACGGTGCACTCCTTAGTGAAGTGGCGTAGGATGCCTAATACGGGCCAGACCACAATTATCACTTAAGAATGGGTACGGAAAGTGTTTTTCTTTGTTGTGGAACTAAACTGCCCGATCGCAATTTCGGCTATTGCTATACGTAGTTTGCTTCTTGCCTTGGTTTTGACGTAGAGAGGCCCTTTAATATCTACGTCAAAGGTTGGTTTTTTTTTAATTTGAGGAATAGGGTCAAGTAGGGATGGACTAAATATTGCTGGACATGACCACAAGGAAATTCGTGTTCGTGTATAAGAATTCGCTAAGTGAAAGTTGGTCTTTAATTCCAAATTATATTATCTGGGACGATCTGAACTACGGCATTTATTTGGACCCAGAAGAATCAACGTGATTAACGAAATTTCCACCTGGAAGAGGTCACCTTCTGGTGACTCTGGTCTTGAAACAGTAGCAATTCTGACACCATTCAGCGAACATGTTGATAAAACCTTACTAGCTACTACCGGTAACAGAGTTATTGCCAGTTTTTTTTAATATAAAGTGGCACCTCTTTCAGTTGACCACCAACATGGTCATTCGGCAAAGTCACCTTAAGCAGGTGGTCATTATAAAACGATATTAAACTGTACTAATCTTTGTATAGAGATCAGAATAACTAGTCACACTAAGCAGATGGTCATTTAATAGTTTTTACTGAAGTTCTTTCAAGTGACATGTGAAATGGGTCCCAGATGTCACGGGACGTTTTCCCGGTTAGCCTTACATATAGTTTAGTTGTCCGAGTATTAGCCCCCCCCCCCCCCCCCTAACGAGAATGACTTATTAGTGGCAAGTGTTCATAATTCATGGTGTGATATTAGTAAGGGGTCTGTGGTCTCCTCCTCCTGTCCCCAGTCGTCCATCCTCTCCGCTGACTATTCACAGTTATTGGCCCACACCCCTGGTCAAGACACGGGAAACGGGTTATGAAGAATATAAACAATGCCGCCAACATTGACCATCTGGTTTTCCGACATTCTATGGGGTTTGAGTCACAAATTTTTAAAGTAAAAATGTGCGCCGACGAATTTTATAGTCGCCAAGAAAGATTCCCGCCTTTACCTGCCACTTGTTAATTGGAGGTCACTAGTGGTTGAAGTAAAAAAAAATTCATTAAATGCCCTTAGTCTGTCTCGGTAGCTCAGTGATTAGTGTATTTTTCTTCGTGAATCCATGACTGCAGGATCGATTCTAACCGAGGCAGATAGTGTCTTTATTTGACGAGGAGGGAAGCAACCTCTCAATGACAATGTGTTTGGTTCGGAGTCCGTAGATGCAGGTTCCATCCTTGGAATTAATCCTCGAGTGCGTTGGAGCTCGTTATCGTAGGATAGTTTTTCTTTTATTGGGTACGATGTCAGACCCGTCTCGGTTGCGCAGGACGTAATGTGTTCGACTACTGCATCAGTGGTTCCATGGGGGAGATTCTATCGAATGAAAGAGGTCCCGAGTGTGCCTTCCAGTTGATGGTAAGTAAACAGTGGCCTCGTGTGGTGTACGATGCCATTTGCACATAAAAGAACCCTTTCTACTCTGCAACGGGTAGATGAAGCAAAATTTCGCTACCCCTGGCGTCGGTGGAGTGCCCCAACGAACATTAGGCCGACCATAAATAAGTATAGAGGTCGCAGCTTTGGTCACAAAATACCGTCCAACAACCGCCCATGTGTCCATCCAGAAAGACATTGATGGGTACCCAACCCTGCTCCCTACTGCACTCGACGGAACCCTTTCGTCATGGAGTTAGTCGAAATCACTAGGAGTAGGAGATCGTACCCATGGGTTCGGCAAATCATTAAAGAAACTAAACCTATTGCCATAAAATGGACCACCTGCTTCGGACAGGATGGTTCCGAGGTCCATTTTGTTACCCCCAGAAAGAGATGTTCGTCACTGCCATTGGGCTCGTTATTCCGCTGTCCTGTCATTGGGCTAGCGTGCGATTCATTAAAAACAGCAAGATCTCTAACCTCCGCCTATAGCAAGGTCGAGCAGTCATGGGCGAAGAATTGGACGGCATTTTTGTGCAGGCTTATTTACTCATTGAACGTCAGTGTCTATTTTCTTTTTTTTGGGGACAGTTAAGTCTTCCACTGACCCTTAGGATTGAGGGGTAAGATTTCACGCCATGGTATTTTCCGTGTAGTAGCGATATCATATACACAACCAGGGCCCATCACTTTACTTCCCATTCGACTAAAGGCGGTACACTGAGATGTCTTCTCCTTCTCGTCCGGTAAAGAAGACACCTACCTTGGCCAGAATCTTCCCTGAAACCAAAGATGAGGAAGTCAAGTACACTGACCACTGAACCTCTGTAACATTTGGTCGAGTAACGCAACTACTAACCCTTTTCACGCCTATGGCAGGGTCGGGTAGCTCCGAAACACGGTACTGCATTTTGAAAATCAACCGTTTTGTAAAACAACTAGCAACCCTTTGCCTATGGCAGGGTCGGGTACCCATCCTTGTCCCTCTGAAAAAAAAAACGCATGGGCGATCTGTTGGACGGCAGTTTCACTCAGCCGGCTGCCGACCAAAGCTGCAAACCCCTATTCTTATCGGCCTAGTGTTGATTGAGGCACTCCACCGAGCTCCTACACCTGGAAATTGTGCCTCATCTACCCGTTGACTAGTAGAGAGAGCTCTTTTACATACAAGTGACATCGTAGAACACGCGGGGACCGGCTTTACTTCCCATCCGATAGAAGGCGCACTCGGTACCTCTCGCTCAATCTCGCACGAAAGAAGCTGTTTCATCAATTTCACCTCGATTCAGCATCGAACCTGGAACCACTGGCGCAGTAGTCGAGCACGCTACCTTCTTCGCCACCGAGGCGGGTCATATTTATAGAGCAAGCAACTGCTAATCCTTATGCCTTACTAATCCTACTAATCCTTTGGCAGGGTCGGGTACACATCTTGTATCTTGTCTCTCTGAATGGACGCAAGGGTGATCTATTGGACAGTGATTTTCCAAAGCCGATTGCCGACCAAAGCTGCAACTCCAATGCTTATTTACCTTCGGTCTTGTGTTAGTTTGTTACACCAACGGGTGGGGGAGACGGTCAAGCAGCCATAACGGGCTGGACCCTGTGGAGGCTGTTCGGGGAAATTAGCAGCACCCAGTGTTCTCATCCATGTCGGTACTAACTTGGGTTGTGCTGCTTAACTTTAATGATCTGACGAGAACTGGAGTGTCCAAAGCAATTCAGCCGCTCACGCAAAATCCTGGCACACTGGACGCCAGGGGGGCGAACTCCTCCACATGGAAATTTTTGCCTCATCTACCTGTTGCATAGTAGGAAGGGTTCTTTTAGGTGCAAATGCCATCATCGTACACCCCACGGGACCTCGGTTTTCCTTCTCATCCGAAAGAAGCCGCACTCGGGGTCTCTCTCTCGTTCGCTCGAAAGAAACCAGGGAGCGGCGAATTGCGTTGGACACACCAGTTCTCGTCTGATCACTGAAGTTAAGCAGCGCAACCCCAGCTAGTACTGACATGAGTGGACGCTTGGGAAAACTGGGTACTGCTAATACCCAAAAATCGTTGCATTAGTGTAGTGTCTGTGCAATTTCTGCATAAGAACTATGCTGTTGACGGGGCTGTAATGACCTTTGTAGTTGAAGGGCCCTAAAACGCCAACAAACAACAACAACAGCAACAACTCGAAAGAAACCAACTGTAGCCAACGTAGAACCACTGACGCAGTTACCGAGCGTGCTACCCGCTGCACCACCGAGGCAGGTCAATAATATTTATAGAGCAGATACCAAAATCAAATGGTTTTTTATCATATTTTGGTGTTGGTTGATCAAAACAATTTTTAATAACAACACCACTACTTTTTGTTAAGTAAAATTGTAAAGCAACTAATTGACTTCTTATGTTTTTAATCTCCTGTTGTGCTATTTGTAAGGCTACTACTACTACTACTACTACTGCTGTTGTGTTGTTGGTGCTGTGCTCTGCTGACCTTGGTTCCTTAATTGTATCCTAATGATTTTTATTTGATATTGTGATAATTGCCACATTCACTAATAGTAATCAACCTTTTCTCTCACCCCCACCTCTTCCTCTACCCCAGTATGGGGTGCACGGTTGGCTTCTGGCAATAGACAGTTGTGTTTGATTTTTCATTCGGTCGGTCAAGTTTTTTTTTGTTTATTTCTTTGTATGGTCAAGTATATTGGGGTCCGGCCTGGGCGGTGGTGGTAGTGATGGCAACGACTATTGGTAAAGGAGTGGTGGTATTATTCACACTGAATAATGGAGGAGGGGGGGGGGGGTTAGGAGTAAATGAAAGGGAAGGGGTTAATTTATAAAATACAAAAAATAAAAAATCGATGTGTTTAATAAAATCAATCACTTGATCAAATTAGTCAACCTATAACCACTAGCGTCTCACTCACACATATTTTAAAAAATTAAAAACTGTCATAATTGTACTAGTTCCCTGATATATTTATTTTAATTGCATATTTGAAAGAGACCTTCAATCATTTTATAGACGCCTACAGATAAAATTTTTATAAAATATTTTTTTTTTGGTCAAACAAACGAAAAAAATTGACGTAATTTTATATTAAAAAAAAATTAGTGTCGAAGTTCAAAGACACACAATATATTAGGTTATATAAAGATTTGTTTTAATTGTCGACATTTGAATGGTGCTATTTTATATATAACAAATAGTCTGAAAGGCTTACGAGTAATGTAACTAGTTATTAGCAATATCTTGGTTCTCATAATTATTAATTGCCTATGATTTATCAATCATTTTACATTTGTAGTTTTTAAATTTGTGACCGACATTGCTCAACTCTTTCTTTCAATGACTGACAAATAATCGATCAGTTTTAAAATATACTATTTACTTTTTTTGACTTAATTATAATATTACTTGTTACTGAATAATTGGCATCATCCTACCACGGTGGCAAGGTGGGTAGCGTGCTCCTAACTACGTCAGTGGTTCTAAGTTCGATACTGGACCGAGCTGAGTTGGCTTCTTTCGAGGGTTGTTGTTGTCACGCGCGGATCCAGGATGGGGTTTTTGGGGTTGTAACCCCCCCCCCCCCATGCACATATAAACGTATTCGCATAATATATGCGAGCTTTGGCTCAACCCCCCTGGCGAAAATCCTGGATCCGCCACTGGTTGTTGTTGTTGGTGGTGGTGGTGTTTTAGGGCCCTTCAACTACAAGGTCATTAGAGCCCCGTCCACAGTGTAGTTCTGATGCAGAGACTGCACAGACATTACACTAATGCGGCGATTTTTGGATACTAGCGGTACCCATGTCAGTACTAGCTGGGGTTGCGTTGCTTAACTTTAGTGATCGGACGAGAACGCCCGGCTTCTTTCGGATGAGAGAGGGAGATGCCCCGAGTACGCCTTCCTTCGGATGAGAAGTAAAACCGAGGTCCCGCTTGGTGTGCGATGGCATTTGCACGTAAAAGAACCCTGTCTACTATGCAACGAGTAGATGAGGGAAATTTCCCAGGTGTAGGAGCTCGCCACAACGAACAGTAGACCGATGATAAATAAGCGTAGGGGTTGCAGCTTTGGACGGCGACCGGCTGCGGAAAAGCACTGCCCAATATATCACTCTTGTGTCCATTCAGAGGGACGAGATGAGTACTCGACCCTGTCATAGGCGAGAAAAGGGTTAGGAGTTGCTTTTATTCTAACTATTGTGTTCGGTATGCAAGCGCTATATTTTTACTCAAGAAGAACCCCGTCTCCCTTCCTAGCTTTATAAAGCCCTTTGTAATAGCCTTAGTGTAAAAAGAGGTCCTTCGATTTCATAGAGGCACAGTATCTGAGAAGTGGTGGAAAGTAGTTCTAGTTAGCGTTGAACTGCCCCCGATATCCTGCGGTCATCCTGAGAGTCGAACTTGCAGCTGCTCGTACATTCACTTCATTTTCATCCTTCATTTGCTCATCAAAGTATCCATTATGGACATTAAATATGTGACACTTCATGTGTCCAATACCTGGGCTTAGCAACTGACCAACCACAATTTTTGTTCGCATTCTTTGGGAGGAACCTCGACTTTTTTTTTTGGGATCGAACTCTCATCCATCAGCTCTTTAATATATTGTCAGGTCACTTGGAGACACACATACACCAGTCCTTTATACACCTCAGGACAGGCATCACCACCTGTGGGCTTAAACTCGAAATCACCTACATGCCAGGCGAATGCATAACCTATCATTTCTCCTACAAAAATGAATTACCAGTCTTGCCTGGGATCGACCTCTCAACCACAAGATATGACCTATGGTGTTTTATGTGGTTTTATTTTCACTACCAAATAAAGTTTACCAAGCCCTTATTCTTTGGAACATTTCTCATTTGCAAGTATATCCTTCTTCAGAGAAAAAAAGGTTTCCTGCCCGACGGAGGGCGCATTTGGAGCTTTTAGGCCGCTTGAAAAATCGCCCGTGTCGAGAAGAATCGAGCATGCGCAGCTGGAGTGAAAAACAATTGACACTTCCCGCTCCCTCCAATCTCCTCACCTTTGTTGCTTAACCTTCGATATCAAGGAGACACAATTAGGAGATAGTTGTACTAAAATAGTGGCAAGGAGGATTGAACCCGCGGCCTTGGGCATTGTAAACACACGCGTGAACTCACCCATCTGACAAAGCAACTTTAGCACCATGTAGGCTGTCTATAATTTGATAGTAGGCTTTTAATTTCAGGACTAATTTCGACTCTTTTTGTTATCTTGTGTTGCGTAAGGGCCCTTGTATATTTTAAGGGCCTTTTTGCAGTTCGAGAAACTGCATATAATTTAAAGCTAAAGTGCAACGACAAAGGGGGGGAACGAGGACCGTCCGTGTCGATAATTCACCTGTTAGAGTGCATGGTTTTTGAGCTTATGATCGCAGGTTCGGTCCTACTCGAGACGGATGGGTCATTGTCGCTTTTATATGCTCCACTTTTTCGGACTTAAACATACTTCCTTAGATGAATAAAAATTTATCGGTAAAATCCTCAGGTGTAGCACTTGCCGTCTAGTGTCGGTAAATGACCTTCAGAAGTAGATTGACCACGTGAAATAAATCTATAAATAACTAACCCTAAGCTGACCATCAAAACTATTGTTTTGTGCAAGGTAGCTCAAAAAAATCTTAATTGATTTAAAGGAAATATATATTGGGCAAAAAAATGATAAATAATTTTTATTTTAATTTATAAAAATAATAGACCTTCACTTATTGATTATTTTATTTGGGGTTTTACCATACTGAAAATTATTATTACCTGAAAGGTGTGTATTTCTGTAATTTGTTTTAACCCCCCCACTGCTCAACAATCAACAGGCGAAAAACTTGAATAGAAATAATTTTATTGAATTATTTTTGAAAAATAATTTATTTTTTGTTAAAAACAAACAAACAGGCGAATCATCTGGATGGAATGGAGGTCATTTTGGCTCATAAAATGCCAAATTTTTATAATATACCTTTTTTTTAAAAAAAAATACTCTTAAGTTAGCAAGGTTCGAAACCTCGACAGATCATTAAAGTCACTTTTACACCTTGAGTTAATTATTTTTTTAACAGAATATTGACCTTCAATACCCCCCTCTCTTCCTGCCTCCGTCCCTCCATTCCCATCACCATTTAAGAAATTACAGTATTACGAAAAACTAGAGTAAGAGGAAAAGGGTTCAAAGAGGACCTAAGATAATTTAAACACGTCCCAAAATTTGATTGTCCAAACTGCACATTCACACCTTCGAAAACGGATATTGAATTTTCTGTGTCCGTTCACAAGTGGTCAGGTAAAAAAGAGGCTTATTTAACATCGGTCAGTCGGCTCTGAAGGCCATTAACCTACATCAGAGGGAGAGGGTGGTGGCGAGCTCATACACCTGAGAATGTTGTCCATGTAGTCCATTTTCCGTACAGAAAGGGACGTCAGCCATTCCTACTGCTACTGATAATTTACCCACGCCAGCGGAGGAGAAGGGGGACGAACTCTTACACCTGGAATTTTTGCCTAAATACACAAATATTTTACTCCTTAATAGAAAGAGTTCTTCTTTTACGTACAGTGGTGACGTCGTACACACCCCACACGGTAGGACCACAACTTCATTTCCTATTCGGGACGCTTGAGACTTGGAATCCGAAAGGAACTACAACGGACTTGGCCAGAATCCGACCTGCCATTATGGACTACTGCCCAAATTATGTACGCTACGACTGCGCCTTCGTGGCGGCCTGACTGCTACTGACAAGGAAAAAGAGGAATGGGACGGGGTCATGTTTGAGGGACTGCAGAAAAGGGTGGTCAGTCTAAAATATGACACGTGTACATATTATGAATATATTTTACGTTATAAAGTGACCTTTCTTATTCAATTAGCATATTGAAAATAATCAGGTAAAAATGGGCCAGTTTTTTAAGCCAATATTTTATGGGGAGAACAGTAATAAACTATCTTGGGAGTAGGGGGAAGAGGGGAAAGAGAGAAGAGGGGGAAGAGGGATACAGAGCTAGAAGGGAACCCCCCATTGTTTTATGTGCAGTAAGATATTGTCCGATAATTTGCCTATCTTAATCAGTGCGGACTTGCACTTCACAGGGGAGTTGTTAAGCAGCATGTAGTCTAGTTAGTAATAAGATGGATGAGTCATTTTTGCCACTGTCTTGCACACTGTAGGTAATAAAAGAAATGAACGTATAACGAATTATTACTCAACTACTACTAATATTTTGTAAGGCGAAAGCCCCTAAAATACTTGATAGTTGCATTCCAGAAAATGTCTTGCCACTCCATCCACCGCCCCCCCTTAACCCTTTCTCAAAAACCAACAAATAATTGTCAAGGGCTTCGAAAGGGTTTAGTAAACCAAGAGACTGAAATAAACCTGTAAATCGTTAGCAGGATAGAAGTGACCGTATCTTAAGTAGACAAGGACCCATTAGACTAAAAAAGGTCCTGAAGAACCAGAACTAGCTGGTCCAATCCTGCTGGATACGAAAGTTGATTTGGCCCAACATTGTCAGTGTAAAGCTTGTAAGAAATGGCTTTTTGCTCATTTAATCTCTAACCGTGTTTAGGATGTAAGATCACCAAAGGGCTCGTTTACTCGCACCCACCCTTCCCATTTTTAGTCGGAATTTTGATATTTTTTACACCTCTGGTTGCAGTTCTTTTGTGAGTTGCAGATAGGGCCGACGCCAAGGGTATGTGGTGGTCGTAGGCCTGTGACTAAGGAAGATGAAAAAGGCTGCGAGTTGGCAACCACTGTCCAACTGTTCGCTTGCAATGTCCAAACATATGTCCTACCTCTTATTTTACCCTTTATCATTTTCTACCTTTCTGTATCTATTCGGATTTGTCCTGTTATCCTGTTAGACTATTTCTACGTTCTGTTTCTCAAACATTTGGACCTCACGTTTGGTTCATTGGTGTTTTAGGGCCCTTCAACTACAAGGTCATTAGAACCCCATCCACTGCGTAATTCTAATGCAGAGACTGTACAGATTTTTGGACATTAGCGGTACCCAGTTCTCTTAAACGGCCGTCCATGTCACTACTAGCTGGGGTTGCGTTGTTTAACTTCAGTGATCAGACGAGAACTGGTGTGTCCAACGCAATAAGCCACTCTCCTTGGACCTCACGGATACAAAAGTGGACGATGACTAGGAGCAGTAGAAATTACCTATGAGCTAATAAAACAAACAGAAACATGTTTGGAAACTAAACAAAGGAGACAAAAACATCTGATGCATTTGTTTAGCGCAACATTTGTTTTTTTCTGGTTGTCGAGCTGTTGGTCAGCATCCGACAAACTGTAGGAACATTTGTAATGGACTTAATAAACATTATGTTTCCCTCCTGTTTGCTAACAATGTTTGCCTATTAAGTACGTGTTGATGTTTATAAACATAATTCATCTCAGAGGCCCTAGTTAAAGGTGACGCGTTGACGTCAAACAGCTGTTTACTTAAACTAAATTATTGAATTAACGAGTTATGGTCATTAAAAATTTAATACACAATTATAATGATACGCATTATTATCATTTCTGCTGAAATGTCACCACCAAAGGGCTTCTCTCCCTCCACCAGGGGACCTCCCCATATGGAAGAGGTTTTTTTCATCAACGCAAAACATTGTAAATAGCCCTAACCCGTTAAATGATCGGAACTAGTGCCGAATAATGGATTGGACATTCACCTACAGTGCATGTGACCCTAGTTCAAATCCCCTACTTAGGCATTTTGAAGGGCCGATGACTCGTCGTGTCCCTGGTAAATTATGCAATACAAAGTGTGATATGTCATGGTTAGGGCCTATTTTCAGGGCGTCAGTTGTCATGTCCTTTTTCATGTGTCTGACATGGTCCAAGAGGAGGTTATTTCACTGCCGTCCAACTAAATAAACGGACATTGAAAGCTTTCTGAGCTGTCCTTGTCACATAGGGCAGGCAATTAATGCATTTGAACAACAGAAACAAATAATTGGAAAAAGGAAAGAAGTAAAGAAAAACTTAAAATTAAAATTAAATTTAAAATTTTATTACTTACGTCACTGTCATCTAAGTAACTGTAGACTTCAAGTTTATCAAGCCTAATGGTCCCTTGAAAAGGATAAAATTTAGTTCCACGGGGGATCCGGTCGTTGCTCCAAACTCGGACTCCCATTTCACTAAACCGATTTTTTTGACGATCAGCACTTGTAGTCAGGACTAAACTGAATTCAGGCGGTATCAAAACACAAGTCTCCATTTTCGTTTAAAAAATATATTTTAAATTTAAAAGAAATGAATGAAATTCCTATTGCAATACGAAATTTGATTAATAAAAATGTTTAAAAATCACTTTTAGTCACATCATCTCGTCAATATGCTGGGGTGAACAACAAATTTAAAAATTTTCTTCTCGACAACAACAAAAAAATGTCTGTCAATTTACGAAAATTAATATTTTAAAATATTTTCGCAGAAAATTTAAATATATCCACATTTAAAAGTTTTAAAATAGCTTGACCGTTCACTTGAATGATAACTATCACAATCACTCGATAATCTGAATTTCTTTCACAGATTTTTCTTTGAAAAAAAAACCTGAATCACAGTCAGCAAAATATTTTAAAGTCGATTATATATTTTTTTTTAAAAAAAGTTAATTTTAAAAAGTTTTTTTATACAAAAAAATAGTTTACTTTTGAAGTAAATTTCACTGATGCTCCTACTGCTGGCGATGATGAAACTTTAGAAACAAAAAATACCAATGATGATCACTGGTCACACACTTGAGCAAAAGGGTCAGTTTTAGAATAAACACTCACTACTGGACACTATCTACACGTGCATATCGTACGTAACACAGTGGTGGTGGTAGGAATAATGTCCTTCCATACTGAAGTGAACTGGTCAACTAACTAGTCGCCCTTCAACTGCGCATGTTTTGTGAACCAACTTGTTAAAGGGTTTTATGTAGTATATATATACACTAATGTCTCCTAGTGGAAGAAGCCAACCAGTTAGGACAAAAAAAATCATTCAAGTGGACAATATTTCTTGGGAAGGGGATAGTTATTTTAAAATTAGTTCAAAATTTTAAAATATTAATTTCTATCTCATCCAAAATAACGATGATGATGATGACGAAGATGATGATGATGCGATGATAATTGAAAATGTGATGCTGATGTTACGAGATGGTGACGATGATGGTGGTGGTGCTAGTGACGTTGCTGCTCATGTGTTTAAATTTACACGTTTTTTGAATTGGTTTCGAGCTGCTCCTGCTGTTGCTGCTGTTGCTCTGATTGTTGTTATTATTGTTGTTGTTGCTCGTTGCTCCTCGACCACTTGAGGCTTTGTTTTCTTGTAGTACCTGTTTTCTAACGTATGGTGGTGGTAGTGGTAGTGGTGCTGCTTGTACTACTAGTAGTACCTCTTAGTCTTATAAGGTTAATATGACTGCAAGGCAAGGCAAGGCTGTTGGTACTGACAACACCCCTCACCCTCCTGCCCCGAAAAAAAAAATCTGCTACAAAATACACTCTCTCTTGCGTTTCAATCTTTGAGACTATAGATGATGTAGGCGTATGATTTTGTGTATGTGTGTGTGGTGGTGATTTTTTTTTTCTTTCAAAAAGTAGGAGGAGAAGGGAGGGGTATGTAGGTAGACACATAAGAAAGAGGAGGAGGGGTTGGTAGGTAGGTAGAGGAGGGCAGAAAGACGAGAGAGGATGAGAGGAGAGGACGACAACGGGCTGAAACCAAAAAGGAGAGAGAGGTGCTCACTTGCTAGCTGCTGCTGCTTGTGTAGCTGGTGCCCACTCTTGATAAACTGGCCTTCTGCACACGTGTACCTTCGGTCAAAAGGGCTGAGTAGGCGGGTTATGGAGGCAGGTTTAGGGGTTGGTCCTAAATGATAATGATGAGGTGATAGAAGTGCTACCTCAATGGGGTGGAGTATCTCTCTCGCTCTCTCTGTGTACAAAGTAAGACCTTCATTCATCCCTCTCCTTCTCGCTCCTCTCTCCTTCTCTCTAGTTCCGAACAGCCACTTCTCTCCTGCGCCCAGGCACACAGGAGGGAGGAAAAGAGGGGAGAGTGAGAGGAGAAGGGAGGGAACGGAGGTTGAACAAGGCGGCAGCAACAGCAAAAAAAAAGAGAGACACATAATACAGCATGCCACAATTGAGCAGGAACATATCAAAGAGTATAGATTAAATTTTTTTGCTTCTTGTTGTTGACCACTCGCAGTCGTCCTCTCTCGCATTCTACCCTCCTTGCTTTCTACCCCTTTTTTCCTCTTCCAAAAAAGAAAAATAAAGTCGGACGACAACAACCTTTTGTCGCCAAAGGCCGTTAGGGGGCAAGTAAATGAGTGCACCTGCCTGAAAAATTCTGTATTTTAAAGATAACCTGTTATGTATCATATGAATAAGTTTGGTCAAAAATCTTAAGATGGACGGGAGGGGAAGAGGACGTTGGGAGACGAGTGTGGGGATGAGGAGGGGGGTAAGTTATGTAAAGAATATAATTAGGGGTTTAAGAGGAGTATGGGGAGATAAGTTTTTGTCTTTATATGTTTCGATATGTCAGCAGCAGGAGGAGGACGAGGAGGACTGAAATAGTAATAGTAGTAGTGGACCTAGTCATTGCTTTAGATGTTTCTTAATTGGTGATGAAGAAGAAAAAAAAAGGAGTGGACAGCAGACGGAGGGAAAACAAAAAAAGTTGTGGAGGAGAGTAGAAAATGTACAGAAATAAGAAGTCGGTTAAATAAGAAGGAAGAGAGGGGGGCGAAACATAAGTTATCATATTTTTATATCTTCTTATCGCCGTCTTCTTCTTCTTTTAAGATATAATCGCTATTCAGCAGCATCCATCTTTTGAGGCGTATGACGTCATAATGAAAGTATACGTCATCAACAATTGTCCTTTATCATATTGAATAATCTTTTATTTTCTTCCTCTCCTGACTTTCTTAAGATTTCTTTCTTTTCTTCTCAGGATTAGCCGCTCTGATTCTTGTTCTGTAAAGATATAGGAACAATATTATCTATATTTTTATCCTACAGTATTTTACAGAAATTTCAAATGAATTTTTCTTAATTTTTTTTTTATTGGTGATACATCGTCGATGAGGTGGTTCGGCTTCTTTCGGGCGAGAGAGAAGCCGCGAGTGTGCCTTCTTTCGGATGAGAAGTAAAACCGAGGTCCCGAGTGGGTGTACGATGGCACTTGCACGTAAAAGAACCCTCTCTACTACGCAACGGGTAGATGAGGCAAAATTCCCAGGTGTAGGAGCTCGCCCCCTGGCGTCGGTAGCATTCCCCAACGAACACTAGACCGACGATAAATAAGCGTAGGGATGCAGCTTTGGCCAGCAACCGGCTGCAGAAAAAAAAAACTATGACCAATATATCACCCTGTGTCCATTCAGAGGGACAAATGGGTACCCGACCCTGCCATAGGCGGGAAAAGGGTTTGGAGTTGCTTTTGCTACATCGTCGATGAGGTCACCTCTTATAATTGTGACATTAATATTATTTCAGAGGGCAATACACTGGTGGCGGATTCCTTATGTGACTGGTTGTTAATTTGGAAGAAGGGGGTAGAGGGAAGGGAAATATTTTTTTTTACAAAAAATTTTAATTCAAATATTAAACTTGTGAACCTACACACAAAAATTTATAACTGATGGTTGGACGTGTCAAGAATTGGTTCATGTTTTTTTTTTGTGTGTGTGAACTAGATTTTTTTAAAGTTGTTTTCTTACTTTATGAATATATACTACACCAATTTCGTTGGGTTATTATACTCAGTGTCTATATAGTTATGTAGTTACCAAAGCAAAAGCAACTACTAACCCTTTTCCTTGCCTATGGGAGGGTCGGGTACCCATCTTGTCCCTCTGGAACAGCGGTCTTTCTCGACTCACGGAACCCTTAGAACTACAAGATGTTTTGGGGGAACCCCATCCCACCTTTAGAAAAGTATATCTTGCCGCAGCTAACGAATTTTGTTTTTGACTCGCGGAACCCCCAGAGATGTATTGCGGAACCCTGGGATTCCGCGGAACGCAGTTTGAAGACCGCTGATATAGTGCAACGATTCTCAACCACTGTGCCGTGGGATTCATAAAATGTGTTGTTGTTGTTGTTTGTTGGTGTTTAAGGTCCCGTTAACTACGAGGTCATTAGAGACCCATCCACTGCGTAGTTCTAATGCATATACTGCACAGACGCTACACTAATGCGACGATTATTGGGTATTAGCAGTACCCAGCTTTCCCGAGCGACCACCCATGTCAGTACTAACTGGGCTTGCGTTGCTTAACTTCAGTGATCAGGCTAGAACTGGTGTGTCCAACGCAACTTGCCGCTCCCCATAAAATGTGCTGCCAGTGCGAATACCCATACATAAGTGACGTCAGACAAGTAGTTCAAACGGTTCTGCCTTCCTAGGAGGGACTGGCTGAACCAATGGGCATGATTATTACAGTTCTCACTACTGGCTAACAAAGCTATGTAATAGTTTAGTCCAGTGTTTTTCAACCTTTTATTGGAACGGAAACCTTTGGGACATTTAGACCTTTCGCGGAACCCCATACAGTGACAGAAGAAAACATTAATTGATACAGGTGTGTGTGTTAGCAAAAGCAGTTGAATTCGTGGCCTAATGTTTGAGAGAGACACCCGAAGTTCATCTACCTCGCCATTGGCGGAACCCTTGGGCAGACCTCACGGAACCCTGGTTTAAAAAACACTGCTCTGGAAGGACACATGGGCCATCTGTTGAACGGTAATTTCCCGCAGCTGGTTGCCGACCAAAGCTACAACCTCTGTGCTTATTTATCGTCGGCGTACTGCTCGTTGGGGCACTCCACCGAGTTCCTATATAACCTGGAATTTTGCCTCATCCACTCGTTGCATAGACCCGCCGCGGTGGCGTAGTGGTTAACACGCTCGGCAACTGCGTCAGTAGTTCTAGGTTCGATAATGGACCGAGGTGGGTCAGCTTCTTTCGGGTGAGAGAGAGGCTGCGAGTGTGCCTTCTTTCAGATGAGAAGTAAAACCGAGGTCCCGTGTGGGTGTACGATGGCACTTGCACGTAAAAGAACCCTTTCTTCTATGCAACGGGTAGATGAGGCAAAATTCCCAGGTGTAGGAGCTCACCCCCCCCTGGCGTCGGTAGAATTCCCCAACGAACCCTAGACCGATGAAAAAATAAGTGTAGGGGTGTAGCTTTGGCCGGCTACCGGCTGCAGAAAAAACCATGACCAATATATCGCCCTGTGTCCATTCAGAGGGACAAGATGGGTACCCGACCCTGCCAAAGGCGGGAAAAGGGTTAGGAGTTGCTTTGCTACTCGTTGCATAGTAGAGAGAATTCTTTGACGTGCAAGCGACATCGTACACCACATTTGGGAACGGGTTTACTCCCCATCCGACGGATAGCGCACCCAGCACCCCTCTCTTTCTCTACAGCGTACGAAAGAAGACAAGCAATGGAATCACCGACTCAGTTAGCTCAGTCGAGCACGCTACATCATCATATCCTTATCCTGCCTGTGACAGGGTCAGGTCTGCGGGTTCTAGCCCTCCACTCCCACCTATCTCTCACCAGGTCCCCGTCCACTCCACACACTACCATATCCTTGCACACAACCTGCTCCCACGTCTGCCTCGGTCTCCCCTTGACCCGGGTGCTTCCATCCACCTGCATTCCTGAAATGGACCTAACGCTCTACTCCCCTCTTCTCATTACGTGTCCATACCACCTCAACCTGCCATCCCTCATTTTTTCCTCGATGTCCACCTCATTCCTAATTCTGTCAGCTCTCAAAACTCCACTCACGTATCGCAGCATTCGCATCTCGGCTAGTTGCATTCTATTCACGTGGCTTTTCCTCACTGCCCAGTACTCTGATACATATAACATAGCGGGCTTAACCACTGCCCTGTAAAACTTCCCTTCCAACTTGATTATTACCCTCCTATCACACAGCACTCCACTTACCTGTCTCCATTTCAACCATCCCTTATTGATTCTATGGGTCACGTCCGAGTCTATCTTCCCATTGCTTTGAAACGTTGTTCAAAGCAACTAGCAACTCCTAACCCTTTTCCCGCCTATGGCAGGGTCGGGTACCCATCTTGTCCCTCTGAATGGACATAAGGCAATATATTGGTCATAGGTTTTTTCTGCAGCCGATTGCCGGCCAAAGCTGCACCCCTACGCTTATTTATCATCGGTCTAGTGTTCGTTGGGAAATGCTACTGATGCCAGGGGGCGAGCTCCTACACCTGGAAATTTTGCCTCATCTACTCGTTGCATAGTAGAGAGAGTTCTTTTACATGCAAGTGCCATCGTACACCCACAACGGGACCTCAGTTTACTTCTCATCCAAAAGGTTAGTTAGGATCCTGAGTACAGTAGAACTCCAATTTTCCGAACTCCGACTATCCGAATCGCTGATTATCCAAATTGCTTTCAGAATTTCAGAAAAAAAAAATGAAGAGGGAACGTACTGCGATTTGCAAAATAATGAGCGATTCTCCTACTCCCATCAGCAGCTCGTCCATAACTAGAATGAAAAGGTATGGACTTAGTGCTGAACCTTGCTGTACCCCAACCGTCACTGGGAAGCCCTCAGTATTTCCCCCAAGGGGTTCTTACCCTGGCTATGGAACCATCATACATGTCCTGAACTATTCGAATAAACCCTTCTTCTACCCCCACCCCTTTTTTGTAATACCTTCCAAACTACCTGTCGTGGAACACTGTCATAAGCCTTCTCCAAGTCGATTAAGATGGCATGGAGATCTTTCTTTGCTGCCCTATACTTTTCTATCATCTGCCTCAGAATGAAGATTAATTCCTTTTTGGACCTACTTGGCATGAACCCAAACTGATTTCAACGGACACTAGTTCTATCCCACAGGCGACATTGTATTACTCTCCCTCAGGGCTTCATGGCTTTTTAGCTTATTAGCTTAATACCTCTATAGTTACCACAATCTTGGACATCACCTTTGCTCTTGAATTCAGCCGCTCGTCAGCATGGGGCAACCCAGAGACCTCGCAGGGAATGCGCCCCCTCAACCACCAGATTCCACTTCCTCAGGGAGATGGGTCTCAATGCACAGCAAACACATGGGCAGCGTTTTCCGTTTTCTTATGGTCACCTCCCAGAGAATCCTACATCGACCAGTGCTAATTATGATGTTCCAGGTTCGCCTTTCCTGGGTCTGCCGCGTTTAGTCGTCTTTTATTATATGCACTGTTGGAAGTGCCGTGTGCCTATTCTACCCCGGGTACACGCGAGTGTAGCTTGATACGGGTAGAACGTGAGAATGTATATGAGGTGTCCACAAACCACCAACATAATTCTGCACACCAGTTCTCGTCTGATAACTGAAGTTAAGCAGCGCAACTCCAGCTAGTAATGACATGGGTGGCCGCTTGGGAAAACTGGGTACCGCTAGTATCCAAAAAAAATCGTCGCATTAGTGTAGTGACTGTGCAGTTTCTGCATCAGAACTACACAGTGGACGGGGCTCTAATGACCTTGTAGTTGAAGGGCCCTAAAACACCAACAAACAACAACAATAATTCTGCAGTGCAAAGCCTCTCTCGCCATCTGGCCAAGCGCCGTCTCTGCCGGTCTCAAGGTCTTCCTACACCACAAGGACTGCAGATCCAACAGAGAGCTGTTACCTGGTGAGAACCCATCATGGAGTTTGTCGCTTGGACTTTGTAACAAACTCCTGTGGATTCCTGTGGTCGATTTCCTGGGATGTACCGCCCGACCACTCAAGAAATCTGTGAGGCGGATCAAGAAGATAGTCATAGTTACTCCCACCCCTGGGCCAACTAGAACACTCAGAATAATAGTAGTAAGTAGTGGTGTAGTAGGAAATGTAATAATACCGAACACGTTATGACGGAAAGCAAAAGCAAGCGTTTTCCCGCCTATGGCAGGTTCGGGTACCCATCTTCGTCCCTCTGAATGGACACATGGGAGCTCTGGACGGTATTTTTATGCAGCTGGCTACCGACCAAAGCTGCAACTGTAGAGGGCGCCACTGTAATCGGAAGCCTGATTGTCATATAAGGCCCTTCTAAGGCCTGATGGTGTAAGCTAGGGGTCTCCAACAGTTTTGATTGGGGGCGGATTAACAGTTCTTCAAAGGCGGGTGCGATTTCGGAGTGGCAATAACTAGGCTCGAAAGGTTAATTATTCTCATTAAATGCAATTTTTATTAGGCATATGTGTACTTTTGCATTTAAGTTTTTAACTTCTCCTTCGCTGGTGTTTTAGGGCCCTTCAACTACAATGGTCATTTGAGCCCCGACAGCTTTGAAAATAAGTCATTTAAGTGTGAACATATTTTTCCATAAATATTACGAAAACTAAACAGTTTGTTGTCACCGTCACTAATAGTAGCTTTAAATTGACTGAAGGCTGGAAAAAAATAAAAGGGCCGTATGTTGGAGAACCCTGGTTTAAGCCTTTTCCTCTCTCACCAAATCAATGGTTATATATAGGCCATAACATATTTTCAGTATTCTTCCTCCTCTCCCAGAAGAATAAGTGAAATTTTGTGATATAATAAATATATTGTCATATAAAAAAATTTGGCGATATAGAAGATTATAAGCCTGCACTAAATAACCACCTTTTAATTACAGTACTACGAAATTTCATAAATGTCATATCCAGCTCTCCAGTTCTATCTTAGGTGGTTAATTTCTCTTCAGTTTTGAAATGAACCTCAACTGATTGTAACGTCTATTATGCAATATTTAAGATCATTGAGTGATATTATCGTCTAAAATTTCCAAGTAGGCCTACTGTTTCACGCTGTGTGTGGTATTCTATTAGACAACGCCATCTAGCTGTCAATTTTGCACTAATCTTAATGGGCTGTAATGGGCCTATGGCAGTCAGCCTTTAGAACCGCCCTAATCAGGGGCGGGCAGGATGGATAGCCGCCCGGTGCCCTCCCTCAATAGGGACAATTTTAACTTCTATGGAATATAATTTGTATTAAGATACTGACAAAACTTTAACTCTTGGTGCACTATGCTATGCCTTAACTGGGACGGTGAGCGAGTGGGCCTCCCAAATTGTACCTGCCCAGGTCCTCCCACTTCGTAAGGCCGGCGCTGACCCTAGTACTTGAGTCGTGCCTCCGTAAGTTGCAGATTCGTTCTGTGCTGGAGTCTATTAGTTTGTTTGGTCAACAGGAGACTTCCTCCTGACGGTGTTAAAAAATAGATATTGTCCCAAAACGAAGAGCGAGATGCTGTGTTGCGTTGGACACACCAGTTCTTGTGTGATCACTAAAGTTAAGCAACGCAACCCCAGTGACTACTAGCATGGATGACCGCTTGGGAACACTGGGTACTGCTGATACCCAAAATCGTCGTGACAACATCGTGTCTGTGCAGACTCTTTTTTGATTTATTTGTATTTTAGGGCCCGTCAACTACAAAGGTCATTAGAGCCCCGTCCGTTGCATAGTTCTAATGCAGAGTCTGCAAAGACACTACGCTGTTACGACGATTTTTGGGTATTAGCGGTATCCAGTGTTCCCAAGCGGCCACCCATGTTAGTACTAACTGGGGGTTGGGTTGCTTAACTTCAGTGATCAGACGAGAACTGGTGTGTCTAAAAGCAATGCAGCCGTTCCGGTACAGACTCTTCATTAGAACTATGCAATGGACGGGGCTCTAATGACCTTTGTAGTTGAAGGGCCCTAAAACACCATGCGCCGACGTTAATATGCAGGTGTTGTGTCAGTTCTGCAACCGCAGGTCACGGGAATCCCTTTGGGTATCTTCTTTCAAAAAGATAAATACGTGTAGGCCTACCGTACAAACAAAATTCCTGATACAGGAGCTGCCTTGCCAACAACCTTAACCCAGAATTGAATTTCATACTTAAAAGTATTTTGCTGGGTGGGGGGAGGTTGGTTGACACCCGTGGTTCAGGTTCAAGCTACACACTTGGGTTGCACAGTACCTTGAACCGTTATTGATGATGTGCGAACCACGTGCAATACATGACTTTTGTCAAATAAGCCTATTAAGCATTTGGCAGTTGACGTCGCGTCAGGGGGTAACTACTGCAAGGGAGAGGGGGCAGTAATTGTAACAGTGCACTCAGTTCTTTTCCTTACAGACTTAGAAAGAGCTTATCAGTGTGTAGGAACGACGGTAACGCAATGTACACGTCGCGTCGGTAACATAATATTACGCCTCATAATAATATTATCACGGGTTCGAGGATTGAACCTGCGTATGATGAATTCCAGTCAATGCACGCCACCAATTCAGGTATAAGATATATGCAAAGGCATATGTACCGCGTAGGACTCCGCGTTTGATATCTAAGTGGCGTGTTAAACTCCTGTGTTTATGGTGTGCAGTTTCGATCCTGGGTAATACTGGGACTCTCTCCAAAAGGCAAAGGGAAGTGAGGGACCCCAAAGGACATTTTCGACAGATTACAACACACAGTCTGTGGCCATTTATACCATAAAGTTCATGGCCATTTACAAAATGTTTTCCATTTAATGGTTTTGATCTCAATTTTGCACTCGAACCTGTACATATCTACACTTTCATATCCATAGTTATCATTTGACCCTCCTCGGTGGCGCAGGAGGTAGCATGTTGGATTACTGTACCAGTGTTTGTAGGTTCGATACTGAATCGAGGAAGGTTGCTTCTTTAGGACGAGAGTGAGGTCCTGCGTGTGCTTTCCGTCGGATGAGAAGTAAAGCCGTGGCCCCTTGCGGTGTACGATGCCAGTTGCGCATGAAAGAACCCTCTCTATTCCGCAACGGTTGGATGAGACGAAATTCCCAAATATAAGAGCTCGGTGAAGAGCCCCAACGAACAGTGGGCCGACAATTAGTGCTGGATTTAGGACAAGTCACGCCCTCTTTTAGTTATGTTATCAGGTCCCGAGAAAAATTCATCCTAAAATGTTTTCCCCACGAAGATGGGTTCCCTGACTGTGGGGCCCTGAATCCGGCACTGCCAACAATAAATAAGCACAGAGGTTGAAGCTTAGGTTGGCAGGCGGCTGCTTAAAAACGGCATCCACCAGAGAGCCCCCATGTGTCCATCTAGCGGGACAAACATGGATACCGGACTCGGCTATTGGCGGGAAAAAGGTTAGTAATTACGAGCGGCTAGTTTAGTTATCATTCATCATGCCATCTTAAGGCACTCTGAGGAGGGCAAAAGTTACGATTTCGGCATTTGGGGGCCCATAGAAAGCTTCACCCATTATTGTCAAGCCAGCAGGGCGGATACAAGAGCGGATCAAGCGTGGAGCACTTAAAAAAAAAGTGCGCTCCAAACATTTTAAAATTTTCAGAATCCCTTAGTATAATTCTAGCTATCAATTACAATAGGTCCTTTACTGCCCCTAGACAATGTCCCGTCTTCAGTGGTTTAACCAACTGCAGATTGGACTGCAACTGTTGGACCGGCAGTAGAGAAATGGGGATAGCAATCCAAAAATGCCTCAGTACCCCCGATCCGCCCCTGCAAGCCAGTGGGTGATATACTAGAAGCAAGGGTGCAAGTAGCGTTTATTTTGGTGGGTCCCCATCCTACAGGCAAGAGGAAAAAGTTAGTACCTTGTGTCAAAATTTGTAGGTGAATGATTAAACGAGTAATAACTTGGATACAAAAAAGGTTTTCGGAGCTGCCATGTTGTACATCGATCTCAAGCAAGAGCGCCATTGTATACAGTATATGCTGTTATTCATCAATAGAAACCGATAGTAGAATGAATGCGCATGCGCAATTTCTCAACTTACAATGAATCTTCTCCATCAATGTCTTTTTTGGCATTGAGGATGCAATTGCACCCCTAAGAAATTTGATATTAATTTTATTATGACAACAATCGTAATATAAGGGAAGTTTATTTTAACAAGAAATAAGTCTCATGATTACTTTGCATGGAATATTAGATTTCTATTTTGTCAAACTCTTACTGAACTCCAATTTAAACCCATCCTCGGTGTGTCACCCCCTTCTCCCGAAAAACAAAACCGCTTCTTCTGCTTTGGTGTCACCCCATTTGTCATGGTGCGAGTGGTGTCACCCGGTGCGGCCCGCACCCCCTAATGGCGCCACTGCGGCTCGATACTGGATCGAGTTGGGGTGGGGGGTTCTTTCGGGCGAGGGATGAAGAAAGAGAGGCCCTGTGTGCGCTTGTGCGCTTTCTGTCGGATGAGAGGTGAAGCCGTGGCCCCATGTGGTGTACGATGTCATTTACACGCAAGACAACCCTCTCTACTGTGCGATGAGTTGATGAGGCAAAATTTCCAGGTGTAGGAGCCCGGTAGAATGTCTCAACGAACATTAGGCCGACTTCTACCCTTAAACGAGTGATCCGGCTTAGTGAACAGGTGCGTTGCTGATTCCCCCCCTATACACACATAGTGGCCAAAAATGGCTCACTTTAGGCCTTCCTTCAGTGCTGGGCTCGAACCTGCATCCTTTTACCTCTATTCCAAACATTGTTACTATACAAAATACTTTCAAATTCACACATATTCATGGGGTGCTTGTAGCAGTGGCGTACCAAGGGGGGACGGAGGGGAACAGATGTCCCCGGGCGCAGAAGATAGGGAGCGCAAAAATGCGGCTCGCATTAAGGGTAGGGGATGCCAGAGGGCGCAGATGTCGGTCTTTGTCCCCGGGCGCAGAATACCCTCGGAACGCCACTGGCTTGTAGTCTTACAGGGACAAGACATCTAACGACTGGTAAAAACCATCATTTACAAGGCTCTTTTATAAGAGGCAGGAGTAAAGGTCCGACATTGGTTCACGGTGGATTTTAGGCTAGCGGTGTCCCAAGCTTTCCCGAATTTTGTTTCTACACACCCATTTAAACCTCCGGGGTGACCAGAACAGACTAGAATGGACTTCATTTCGAGTAGTTTCGGAGAAGGAGGGGTAGGGGTAGACCGAACGAAGCATCAGTTATTCAACAGGATATAGTATAGTGTGGGGCAGACGGAGAACCTAGATGAAAATAGAAGGTACTGGAGGGCCAGAGCATGGATGCCCAACCTTTCCATAGGCGCAATAAGGAAGGACATGGTTGTGATGATGAAAAATTTCATCAAAGTAGCATAATCGCTCAGGATCCTAATTGTCACCGCCCTTTGCAGTCATTTCGGGGGGAAGGGAGGGCGAAGGAACAGGTGATCATTTGTGTACACCCGGGCGCACACGACAGGAGGAATGTGTGGACGCCTTCGTTAATAATTAAAAATAATTAAATATTTGCATAGCATTGCATTTATTCAATTGTATGTCACTAGTATGTTGTTACTCCTCTTTTTGAAATTGTGTGTTTGAATTTAGGACAGGTGTAGGGCACCACTCCATCCCGGCACTCCCCAAATTGTGTTCATGTGTAAATATATGCATTGTTAGGTGCAACTTTTATTATCCCATACACATGTAATACAGAAATGGTGATATAAATTTTATTTCTCACTAAAATGACATATTTTAAGTCATATCAGTGAGTGGACCCCTTTATCACCCTCCTCTAATTTGTATCCCGTTCTTTTGCTAAAACTGCACCCCTCCCCCCCACGATTATCTAAAGCCACCCCTATAGTTAATACAGTGGCAATTTCACGCCTAACAATAACAATACCTATTAGATCGCAGGTTCGACCCTAACCGGTTTCATTTTTTTTTCATTTCTAACCCTTTTCCCTCCACATGCGGGGGAGGGTTAGGTACCGATTTGTCCCGTTGGTACCGGGCTGGTGCAATCGGTTCCAGACCACACCGTATGGGTAAAGCCTATCAAAATATTACTACAGTACACGGAATCTTCGGCTATTCTCGAGCTTCCCTGCGTCATCTCTTTTGTCGGACAGCGGTCCGTCATTCTCTGGTCATGGCGCCATCTATGAGTTGTATCACTAACCTTCCTCCTTGGGGGATTCTCTTTTAAGACAGTGTCTAGGGTAGGGGTGGCGAACCTATGGCACGCAGAATATATTGCCAAACCAATCGATTGGCGGAGTTTCCTTTTCCTGCAACAAACCGGAAGTAGGGACGCCCTACTATACATTTATGTAACAAACTATCTGACACGTTAATACATCAAGCAGCAGGATTGGTTGGCCACTCCTGATTTAGGGCCTGTGAAAACAGGATTGACCAATTACCCTATATCAGTGGTTCTCAATCTTTTTGAAGTCAGGGAACACTAAACTGACATTTTACTAGCACGGAACCCTTACAATTCAACATAAACTTTAAAGCAAGTTGTACACTTTCTACACTTTGTACTTACTACATCATCATCATACCCTTATCCCGCCTGTGGCAGGGTCGGGTCTGCAGGTTCTAGCCCTCCACCCCCGTCTATCTCTCCCCCAGTTCCCTGTCCACCCCACACACTGTCATATCCTTATGGACAACCTGTTCCCATGTCTGCTTCGGTCTCTCCCTGCCCCGGGTGCTACTCACCACCTTCATTCCTGGCAAGGACCTAACGAGCTCCTCCTCCCCTCTTCTCGTGACGTGTCCATACCACCTTAGCCTATTCTCATTTTTTCTGCGATGTCCACCACTACTTGAAGTTGTTTCACGGAACACGCTTTGAGAACCACTGCCCTATATTGATACATTTTGGGACATTTTTTTTTTCACTTTTATCCCCTGCCCTCAGTTGCGTAATATTTTAGGCTTCAATGTCAGAAAGCTTGGTCAGGTTCTCTGGAGGTGCTCGATGAATGTTCACGAGTACAGTTCTGAAGTTGAGAACTGTGAGGAATGATATGATTCTGACCCAGAACATTTCTTCAACTAACAGTTGACCCATGCAACAGTCATATATCTGATTCTGGTGTCACACGCAAGCGGGGAGAAGAGGAGAGGGGGGGAGTCCATGGGTTATTTCCGGTCTGGCCACCCAAATCGCACTTGCAGCCTTCCTGCAACCTTAGTCAGAGGTGGACTAGCGTAATTTGACCTCAATAGTGTTTATCAACGTATGAGGAAGGAAGGTGGGACGTCAATTTATCAAAATTACTGAGGATTTTGGTTATCCCTACGCCCAGCCAGGTCCCTTTCTCCTTTCCCTCTTTTCCCTACAGGTGTTATTGACATATAACATTCAATTATGCACAATATAAGTGATTATATACTCATTTTTCAAAACAGTAGTCCGGTTGCAAAACAATGGCGTGTTGAAGGGACCCGTATAACGCCCCTTTCTTTATGAGTTCTGCGTCGAACACAAGTAGCGCACCCTAAGTAAACAACCTGTCAATGCAATGGGGGAGGGGGTTCCCTGCTTCATTTCCACCTGTGGTGGCTCGGTGGTACTTTGTGTGTCATTAGTGAACACATGGTTGCAGGTTCATTCAGGAGAGAGAGACAGAAATCCCTAGTGCACCTTTCGTCAAATAGGAAGTAAAGTCAGCGTGTCCTACAGTGGACGATACCATATTACTCTTTCCCCCTGGAGAAAATATGCTTGTAGAACGCCAACAAAGTTCCTAGGTGTAAGAGTTCGCTTCCAACATCCGGAAACAAGTGAGCCCAACAGAGCCGGCGCGAGCTTTTGTGGGACCTTCTGTGGGGGAAAAACATTTTACATTTTGTAATTTAGAGGCCTGCACGCGGGGCCTTAGTAGATGTGGAGCCAGGTTCGGCGAACGCGTTGACCCTGCCTCGCGCCGGCCCTGCGGTCCGATACTAAATAGTTAACTAAACGTAACCAAATCTGAAATCAACAGGCATTGTCAGGGTGCACCCCGCCTGTCAGGATAGCTTTTACAAATACTAGGGGCGGCTGTATTGCGTTGGACACACCAGTTCTCGTCTGATCACTGAAGTTAAGCAACGCAACCCCAGCTAATACTAGTATGTGTGACCTCTTGGGAACATTGGGTACTGCTAATACCCAAACAGTGCAGTGTCTGTGCAGACTCTGTATTAGAACCACGCAGTGGACAGGGCTGTGGTGATCATTGTAGTTGAAGTGCCCTAAAACGTCAACAAAACAGGCAAACAAAATACAAATACTAGGGAGGACAAGGCAAAGAGAGGGGAGAAGATGATCATCGTGTACCGAATCAGGGATTCATCTGTTCATTCGCCTGTTATACTCATTCCTAACTACGTAGCCTAAATCTACACTTGTCCCGAAACTATTTCTCGTATAACTACACTGCACATTTGAAGATATTTTTCAAATTCAGTAGGGTCATTTTATAGGCACATATATCATCAGAATTAAAAAGGAAAGGAATTGATTACAACAGGTGTCGCGACATAGTATATCTTCAAAGGAATCTGACAATCAAATCTCAGATGTCACATTCTACAATTTACTTAGTTTTTCCTGTATGTCGATGAAATTACACCGTCCCGACAGTGATGAGCAAAACGAAGCAGCAGGGGACGAGGAGAAGGAGGCGAAAGATAGAAAGCGTGGGTCAACAAGTATTCCATTGTCATCTCTCTTCAGTATTATGATATTTGACCACGTTTGACATCCGTTACTATAAAAGCAAGAGATGTGTCGTCACTTGAACTGATTTGTGTATGTGCCTCTCTCTCTACCCATCACATTGCAACCGAGTGCTCCTCAACCCCAAAATGAGTAAGTCAGATGTCATACACCACTTAATTATTAGCACTCCAAATTATTTTGACACGTCTTTTGCTTATCTACTTATACATTTATCTATATTTTCAGAGACAGAGTCACTCTGGAAAATTGGGCTCCTCCTCATGCTGGTCACAGAGTCGTTCTCTGCTCCGTCTATAAATACCCAGCCGTTTACTCCGGTAGCCAAACTACTCTGTACTTTGGCATGTGATATATGGGAGGTATATTACGAAGACTGTTGTTTTAATAATAATGGCTGTTGTCAAAAGTAAGAAAAATATTTTTAATTTTTTTACTCATCTCTTAACACACCATTATCTCTCCCCCATACTAACAAACATACTCATAGGTCCCTGGTTGATGGTTCGATCCTTTCCAGGCGAGCGGGATGCACAAATGCACCATTCCGTCGGACACGAGATAATTCCCAAATGATATTCCTGAAGTATTTACTGCATATATATGGAACTCATGGGTGCTAGACCATTTACGCGCTTGGGCACACTAAACGGATGCTTATAGCCTCCAAGAAAGTAGAAGTCCTCCCTAAGATCGGGGTTTTAGTATTTATATGTCAGCGAGTAGTGCAACAATACAATTACTACCAAGAAAAATACCAATGGGTTTCAATTACGGGTGCATGCTTTGTCGTCATCCTTACCCGGTGGATGTCTTCCTAGGAGCAAAAAGGGATCCAGATGAGGAGTAAAGTCGTGGTCCCGCGTGGTGTGTAAGATGTCACCTACACCTTCCTACATGGAATAAAGTAGACACATTGATCAGTAAATTTTCCTGGTTTCTGAAAAACACCGCCTTTCTCCCCGTCCAGAATAGCCAGAAGCGCCGACATTAAGCAGGAGTCGGGTCCTGCCCCAGATAGATAGGGAAAAGAGTTAGGACTGATGTACTCGCAGCCTTCCTTCCCCTTTCTTTACCTATCCTGCCGACTTTAGCCTACTTTTTAGGGTAAAGGGGTACATGATGACAACAACACAAGAAGCGGAAAGGACGGATTTGTTTGTTTGCTCGTTAAGATGTTTTAGGGCTCTTCAACTACAAGGCCATTAGAGCCCCGTCCACTGCATAGTTCTAATGCAGAGACTGCACAGAAACTACACTAATACGACGATTTTGGGGTATTAGCAGTATCCAGTTTTCCCAAGTGGCCACCCATGTCAGTACTAGCTGGGGTTGCATTGCTTAACTTCAGTGTCAGTCGAGAACTGGTGTGTCCAACACAATTTGCCAGTCCCGGAAAGGACGGAAAATCATAAGGAAGACGTCAGGATTCCATTAGCGAATATATTCGACAGTGGATTGTCATGGCTGATTGCCGTCTTAATGTCACAGCCCTTTTAGTCTCCTCATTGTGACATGATTAATACTCGAAAACGTCCATAAAAAGTATGACTATGAAATAATATTTGATCACCCCTGAAAATTTTCAAGGCATCAAAGGTAATATGTTTGTATGATGTCTCACCTATGGTAAATCAAATATCTCCTGCACCAAGTGTTTGATTAGCGATTAGGATTACACCATCATGTAAATTTGCTTTTGAAACTTCATCCGACATATTAATGGCATGATATGCCAGCAGAAAAAAAGGCTTTACATGTGTATTTTATACTGTATATATCTTAATTCTTAAGTTAAACTTGATAAAAGTTTCTCTGAATATGCCCCTACCCTTGATATATATTTACCTATTTCGTAACTTTATAAATGTTTACTATAGGTTGCCGGCCAAAGAACCTGAATCAGACGAGAAAGAAGCTGGAGAAAGATAAATGAGATTAACACCTTTTAACTACAAAATTATACTTAATTTATAGCAATGTGCTAGCCACGGACAATGATGTGTTTTCTGTGGGCCTGTGCATTTTTGAATAAAAATTTTTCACAATTTTGGGATCCTTTTTAGCCTTTCACATAATTGTTAACTTACCGCTGCATTTTATCATTTTTGATATAAATAATGATTGGTTTTAAAATTTCCTGGAATTTACCAGCTACAGCAAACCTAGACTATAGGTGAATTTTGAAAGTGGTATAGATCTTTCAAATCTGAGAGAGACATATTCACGAATGTAACGAATTGTAATTTAAAAGGTAATTAATAAATTGTTAAATAATTAGCGGGGCATAAGAGAAGAAGGAATATTGAAACGCGAATATTTGTAAAAAGAAAAAGTGTTATAATTTGCATTTTAAAGGTCACCGATGCAACTCTTTCACTTGACATTAAACCGTAATAATATTCTCCACGTTTAACCACCGAAATAGACAGTTTTATTATTCAATGAATGTTTGTGTTTATACTTCTTGTGTTGCAGTTGGTCGATGTTTAATTTTAGGTCAGTCAAGGAAATCATCGATATGCTGTACTTATTAAAGATTCAGTGACATCTGAAAAGTTATAAAGCTTCAATATCCTAAATACTGTAGTAAAACAAGAATTTGTGTAGATAATGATTCTCTAATACGCCTCTAAATACAAATGCCATTATCTCAGCTGACGTGACATGCGGACTGACTTTTAACATGATATTCTCCATATATATGAAATAATAATCAGCAAACACATTTACCTGATGTTGCTATTAGAAATTGGTCTTACTACTAGAACAGCCATTTGCATAATTCATTAATGTAGCCCTATTATGGCAAGTAATTCACTCATTTTTGCACTTCGGCTTTTGTGAGTTCTAGCATTCAAGTAGCAAATGTTTGTTTCACTTATATTAAAATTAGGTTGATTTATACATCTTTTATTCAGGAGAATTAGCTTTAAACTCTGTAAACGATATGCCTTAAGAGAAGGCAACATAATAGAATTTCGAACACGTTAAACGTTCTTTTTTGGAATGATACCACGTCGTTGTTCTTTTGTACTTCATTGTAGCATACTACTACTGCTGCTGCTGCTGCGGAAACTGTGATGTGAAACAGGTTAATTAGAATGGTGTAGTTGATTAAATAATTACACGTTTCATTTCCACTGTGTACGTTTTGAAACCAATTGATGAATACAATATTAGTGCTAATGGTGCAGTGAACTTGGAAATCAATGACTTGTATCGAACTGCATGATAAAGTAGTTTAGTAAGAAACTTATGGTGAGAAGTTACCAACAGCAACATTCGTTGACATGCTTCTAAAACATAATTTGAATTAAGGTTTCTATTAATGGCTGCATTGTTCAAAATATACAGTAGGTTAGTACAACTCTGTGCAATAATTGAAAAAAATTAGGTAATAGTTGAACTGGTACATTTTCCTGCACTATCACTTACTTAGTGCTAAAGGGTATAAGTAATATTTCAAGTCAGGGTGTGTTGGAATGTTTTGTTATCGACTAGAATTCAGAAGTAACATAACGGAAATGAAATATTGTTAAAATGATCTTTATTTATCTTAAGAACTTTATCGCTATCACAATTTAAATATTATCTACCGATATTTCGTATGGTGGTAGACCTATAAATTTGAGTATAAATTATCTTAAAAAAGCTATTGTTCGAAGTGGTTTATAGCAATAATTATTTGGGCATTTACTGATTATAGATAATAACATTCGCACACAATATTAACTATAAATAACTCAACGGTTATCAGACGTGTATTAATTAAAATATTGTATTAATAAAGGTCGTGATTCAAAGGGAACCACAGTAATAATCGCAAATGTTGTTACTGCACTTAACGATAACAGTGAACACACTTTAAATGCGTAATTTGGCTACATTATATATGTCATCAACGTTACTTTTGATTTCTTTAATGATTTTTACTACTTCTAGTGAATTTTTCAGTGGTTTTTAATCCAGTCATCCACATCGAATTACACACTTTGATTCGGAAAAGAAGTAAACCCGTTGGATTACAGTAGACTCGCTCTAATGTCAACATGCGCTTTTGTGAACTACTCAGTTATGAGAACAACAAAATATTTCCATTAGTACTCTATAGTATGAACAACCCAGCAACTGAGACATTCGGTAATATAAACACACATGGCAACATGGCTAAAACTAACTTGTTCAGACTTGCAAAAAGACACATTTGCATTGTAATACTGTATGTTAGTATACATGCATTAGTTCTTCTTGCAGTAGCAAATAGTTTTGACTAGTGTGATAACTTATCTTGCGAGATTGAAAGGATCCAAAGGAGGGCAGCAAGAATTGTACTCCACAGGTTTTCTCACAGGGAGAGTGTGTCTGACATGATTAGGGAATTAGTGTGGGACACACTAACTAGTGGCGTATATCTCACAACATTAGTCTTTTGATCAGATTGCTGCTAATGGGGTGCAATGGAGCTCTGGTTGGAAGTGTGTCCCTGGCAGAGTATAAGGGGAGAAAGGATCATTCATATAAATTGAAGGAGATAAGGGCCCAGACAGACTCTTACTACTGGTCTTTTTTTACCAAAGACCATTCGGCAATGGAATATGCTTGGAGAGGAGAAAGTGGAGGGTATCCTCAAAGGGAAGACCACCATTGCAAGTATTGTAGAGGGCCACAAGAATTATGGCTTAGGGTTGTAGGAGGTTTAGGGTATCATCAGTAGGAATGAGAGTTAGTCTCTCCACTGCCGAATTGGCCAAATAAGGCTACTTGCTGTGTTGTGAATTAGATTTAGAAAATGGCCAAGAAAATGTTTAATGCTTTATGAAAAATCGAAAATTATAGAAGAGCATCAAAAGGATATGAATGTGAGTGCGTTATCCATAGCTACGTCCACAAGGTTTCTCAAATGGCAGAGCAAAACTATGTTGGTGTCGATGAAATAATAGTCCTTAAAAATATAGGGGAAAAGACTATGCAAGCCAATTTGACCCCCTGTGGTTTTACATAATAAATACGTTAAATTTTAAAAAAATAAGAAATTGTTATTTTATTTTTAATATTAGATATACTGTAGATTACTTTGTGAACATCACATACTATCATTAGTATGAGCAATCTCAGAAATACGAACAGGGCCAAATTTTTTTGTGTTGACATTAACTCGAGTCTATTGTACTTATCTTATTTCGCAGGTTGGCAATTTTATTTGAATAATATAACTTCTTGCTACTTCGCAGACAAGTGCCTATTTAATAACCTTGGTTGATATCACCGGTTATGAGCATACATCCCCAGTGGTGCACTATAAACAGACTGATTCCAAAATGTTAATGATAAGCTCAATTCTTATCAGTGTAAAGTTGTATAACAACCTTCCTAGTCAAACGGAATTTGGTATCAGTTGTAACGAAATGACAATAAAACTTTCCGCCTAGAAGAGTTTTAACTGGCTTCAATCCTGGAAAGTGAATGTTTTCGTGGACAGTTAAAGACATATACCGGTAGCCAAAATGGCAGCGTTTCTTCAATTGAAGAATAATATTGTACTAAATGGCAACTCTTTGCCTCAGTTGACAGAAGATAAAGTAAGGATGAATTTATGTAATCTTACAGCTGTTTTGGTTAAGTTTAAACTGAATTAGTATTTTTTGTGACTTACTTTCTTGAAAAATAACCTGATGGTCAAAATGGAAGGAGTTACTTGTGGTAATTATCACACCTTAAAGGATCATGTGGCAAACACACTCTTTAGTAACTGTCAGATGTGCCTCTGACAGAAGAAAGGATTGTAACAGCACATCTGTTATCCGAGTCACTTGAAAAAGTGTTTCTAGACCCGGTTTCGAGTCATTCCTTACAAGACTCTTCTCTTATTTTGAATTAATAATAGTATGCTGACCTCAAGTCACCTATGTACCCGGATTGTGGATCAGTTAGGTTTTGGGAGATATTTTTTCAATTTCTAGGTATCATTTTTATATCCGTTGTCGAATTTTGACAGATTTGACAGATTCTGACAGATTTTCTATTAACTACTTTAAACCAAATCAGAATGATTACTCGATTACTAAAGATTAATATAATTATTATTACAGATTTATGGGGATCACTTACAAGCCGCACTTAATTCTGCGAGGAATATCGAGGTAGACGGAACAATTGATGATATTTTAGCTCAAGTTGAAGGTAAATAAATGTTTGTTATTCATCGTGAGGGGAGAACAGGGCCGACAACCTACAGGAATTTTAGATACCCTGTTTTGTGCTTAGGAAACTCCAAATCGGGACGCTATGTTTCTTGTTCATGTTCATATTTCATGCTTCCTACTCCCTTACCTGGGAATTTAATGAATGCACCACGCGCTGCTTGTTTTTTGTGTTGTTGGTGTTTTAGGGCCCTTCAACTACAAGGTCATTACAGACACTACACTACACAGAAACTACACTAATGCGACGATTTTTGGGTATTAGCGGTACCCAGTTTTCCCAAACGGCCAACCATATCAGTACTAGCTGGGGTTGTGTTGCTTAACTTCGGTGATCAGACGACAACTGGTGTGTCCAACGCAATAAGCCGCCCCTACCACACACACTGCGCCATCCGATCGAAGACCCACTTAGGACTCTCTTTTCTCCCAAAAGAAGTCATTTGTTTCCCTCAGTAGCGATCCTTCAACCATGGTGTCACGATAAGAAGTTGAAGTCACCGAGATTGAAGTTTTGATAAACATTACCAGATTCATTATTGCGGTCAGAGAAAGAATTTAGCAACAAAAATGTGAGGAAAGACCATAACTGTCATATTCTGTCACTTGCGAAAATATTGTTTGATGGCCTTATCGTTTAACAACAGGAAGGATAAGCTCCCGTTTTCAGAGCATTGTTCCTACTTGTAAGCGATTATTTACGAGTTACGTTGAACAAGTTAGTCACCGGCTGATTCATTTTGTAATCATCAAAATGCTGACATCTACATTACAACTGCTTGAGGGGTGGCATGTTCTGTTGGTGCATGTCTGCATGTTCATGATGGGTGGCCTTTTCTGTTGGGCTCTAGATGCAAGTCGATGAAGTGGGCATAGCATGATGATATCCCATAGGTTTTGTTGCATCCGCCTTCTCAAAATGTATTTAGCCTCAGGATTCCGTATTCTTAATTTTAGTTTTTAGCATCCACGATCTCTACCTTTCACACAGTCGATTTACATTTCTGAAATCCTGGGCGACTTGCACTTACAACTTTTCAGTCTAAAACAAACATCTGAATTCCTGAACCAGTTTCGTTGGTTCGTTGGCGTTTTAGGGCCCTTCCACTACAAGGTCATTACAGCCCCATCCACGGCTTAGTTCTAATTCAGAGACTGCACAGACACTACATTAATGCGAAGATTTTTGGATATTAGCGGTGCCCAGTTTTCTCAAGCGGCCACCCATCTCAGTACTTGCTGAGGTTGTGTTGCATAACTTCAGTGACCAGAGGAGAACTGGTGTGTGCAACGCAATAAGCCGCTCCCTCCTGAGTCAATATTCAGGCCCCTACAGCGAAGCAGGAAGACAAGGGCGTTATAAATTTCATCATGATATGTGTGCTAAAAATTTCCAATTTGTCCTCTTAAGCATGAAACTGTGTATCTGATTTGACGTACTTACTTACCTTGGTTTCTGTACTCCGTTGTCACCAACAACAGTGTCTTGATATCATAGATGACAAAGAACTCCGAAAGCGTGTCCTCCAATTCTACAGTGCTTAACTTCGCCGAATAAGGTCATTTTAATGCCAAATGTATATTTCAATGCATTTTTCAATATATTTCAATTATCGTTCTCGTCTGATCCCTGAAGTTAAGGAACGCAATCTCAGCTAGTACTAGCATGGATGGCCGCTTGAGAACACTTGGTAGGCCTACTGCTAATACCCAAATCGTCGGAACAGCGTAGTGTCTTTGCAGACTCTGCATTAGAACCAGTCTGATTAGAACTACGCCGTGGACGGGGCTGTAATGACCAATGTAGTTGAAGAGCCGTAAATCACCAACGAATAAAACAGGGGGGCAATAGCTACACATGCCTACCACAGTTGGTCTCTCCACTGCCATATTGGCCAAATAAGGCTGCTTGCAGTGTAGCGAATTAGAATTAGCATGGAGTCGTGGGTCCTATGCTCCCTTATTTCTGCCTGCATTTCTCCACAAGAAAGATAAACCTGGGGGACACCGTACAGCTCTATTAATGCAAAAAAACAACTCCTAACCCTTTTCCCGCCTATGGCAGGGTCGGGTACAGATCTTGTCCCTCTGGACAGTGTTTTTCCACAGCCGGTTGCCGAACAAAGTTGCAACCCCTATGTTTATTTATCGACGGTCCACTGTTCGTTGGGGCATTCCACCGACGCCATGGGGCGAGCTCCTACACCTTTGCTTCATCTACCCGTTGCATAGTAGAGAACGCTATTTTGCGTGCAAATGCCATCGTACACCACACGGGACCTCGGTTTTACTTCTCATCCGAAGGAAGGCGCACTCGGGGCCTCTCTCTCTCTCTCTCTCTCTCTCGCCTGAAAGAAGCCAATCCACCTCGGTCCAGTTTTAAACCTAGGACTACTGACGGAGTTATCAGTCGTGCTACCCACTGCGCGATCGAGGCTGGAGGTACTGCTGTTATTTAAATAAACAAATTTTCTACTAGGGGTGTAGCATAAAATGAAATACTGTTCCTACTGTCTAGATGAAGAGATATCATCATCCATTCACATGACCCCTCTATGATTTCTCTAGGGAGACATGGGAAACAAGATTGACGTGATTTTGTATGTTATTCACGCTTGTTTTGTGGCAATGTTGTCCACTTTTATTGAATTGGTCAATGTTGAATGTTACACGTGCTAAACAACAGAAGTTATGTGGAGCACCAGCTGTTCCAGAAAATTTCAGCTTAATAACTACTGTTGTATAGTCAATGTATAGCTGACCGGCATAGTAACTGTCCTAAAGAGAGAGAGATTTTAACAGAAAAACAGGCACACACCCCTCTTCTATCTCTCAGGAATTTTAATAGAAAGTATTGCAATTGATTGTAAGCAATATTGATTATTCTTTACAATTTGCAGTGTTAGAAATTGAAGATGTGCCAATCGATGACCTCTCTGACTTTCTTCGTGAACTTCAGCGGTTGCTTGGTGGAGTCGAACAGTTCCATTATATGTTGGTAATAATAACGTCATTTATTGTTAATGGGTTAGATTCTTAGGTTTTTTTTTAATCTCTCACTCATTCAGTGACTAATTTTTTCATTATAAATGAACTAGCCCGTCCAAAGGGGCAGATTTTTAATGAATTATATAATATATAAGCTCTGGAATAATTTAGTAATATTAGGGTGATGTGAGTTTTGTTTACTAACCACTTTGAAAGCCGTATACCTGACAACGGTGTCTAATTTCATGATAGCCATTTGTTGTTTGATCAGTGATCAAATTGGCTACTTTCAATTTGATTGAAATGCTAGATTAAAACGTAAATTAAACTAACTGGTCAGATCTTAGTTTGTTTGCAAAGAATTGTCATCGTCAATAAGAAATATTCGTTGTGACACATAAATAGTAGCCTCGTAGGACATTCGTGCTTTTTTTAAAAAGACACGCTGGAAAGTACTGACCTACTTTGATAAATATAGATTTTTTTTATTGAATGATGAGGTTTGAATGATAAGCCAATTGTGCTTTTTTTCAGCCCTTCTATGAAACTCTGATGCATACCGAAGATGCAAGACTTCAAACTTTTATCCTAGAGCACTTCCAGGAAACTCTTGCCAAACTTAGCACTCAGAGCACAACCCTACATATTATACCTTTTGTGAATAAAATTTCTGAAGGTGACTTAATAAAGTGTTTATCATTTTCAAATTATAATAAAATATCATTATTTTATTGAAAAGACAAAATGATTAAATGGATAATTATTTTTTAGATAGCCTGACGTCAATTCGAGCCTTGGCCTGTCCATTTTATTCTATCTGCTATGGGAAAGTAGCTGAAAACCAGAAAGATGCCTTGCTAAGGTACATCATCATCATCATCATCATCATAATGCCCTTGAGTTCAGGTCGTCCTATCCCTCTTATCACACATCAGGTCCCCATCCATCCAACATACTGTTCCTACCATCTGTTCCTACCTCTGCGTTGGTCCGTCCTCCTCTGCCTGGGGTGTTCTCAATAACCGGCACCCCTGTAATGGACCCAACAAGGTCCTTCTCCTCTTTTTTTCACTACCTCGCCCCCACAGAGTACATCACCCTCATTTCCCTGTACTTCTTAATTGAGAGCTTTATACTCTGTTGTCCTCGTGTTGAACTTCAGGCTCCCTTTTCTATCAGTGTTCTAATATTATTGAGCCCTTCTCTACGTACTTTTTGGATTCACCAGGTTTTTCCACATCGTTGGAGAATATCATGCACTGGGGTGCCCATTCCCCAATTCTAGTGCTGAACCATGATGCACCCCAACCTTCATTTGAAAGTCTCTAGTGTTTCCCCAGTTAGTACTTACTCTGGCTATGAAGCCATACCTCGCCACACTACCTGTGGTGGAACACTATCATAGGCTTTCTCCAAATGAATGAAGATTGCATAGAGATTTTTCTTTGCTGTCCTATGCAATTCTACCATTTGTCTCAGCATGAATATTGGTTCCATTGTGGGCCTACTAGGCATGAACCCGAACTGATTTACCCGGACGCTAGTTCTTTCCCCGTAGTTTTCGTTCTATAACTCTCTCCCATAGCTTCATGGAATGGCTCATAAGCTTAATGCCTCTATAATTACCACAGTCTTGAATATCACCTTTACCCTTGAAAAGTTGCCCTAGCCACCTAATTCCTGTGGTCCCCAGACTACGCCACGCTTCGATGGGGATCTTATCGTATCTGGGCCTACAATTTTTCGACCTTTTATCTTCCTAAGAGCCCTAATTAACTCCTACTCCTGCACCCTGTCCACCACCCCAGAGGTGGTAGGATGGGTATCAATGTCGTCCTCTTCCATTGCAATATTCATGAGGTTGTGGAAGTATTCCCACCTCCTGTTTACCTCAGGAGGAGGATCAGGACCCTATCTTTGCAATCATTTACTGTTATCGCTCGGGTTATACCTTTATCTGCCTTCTCTCTAACCTTGGTCAGTTTAAAAACTTCTCTCTTCTTCGTTTTGTCCCTAGCCTTGCTAAGTTACGTATGCATGCGAAAATCCTCATTTCAGACATCTAACTATTATTTTTAAACACTACTTGTTTGAAGCCCATCTTTTTTGCCCCGTAAATGTTGAGAATTATTTGAAGATTTGATGACTTTAAAATTATTAGTGTTAAAAAGAACTATAAAGTTTCACATTATCAGAATTTTGTAGTAACCCTACATCCATTGATTTGTTCGCTAATTTGTGTCAGGACAGTTGCACATAAAATTAGGTTTTCAGTTTTATGTTTCCCTACTGTATGGATCCGAGAGTATATTTAACTGGACAACCGTTCAATACCTAAATCTAGGGCAGGTGCATTGACACTTTGTCGTTTCGGATTTGAACGTTGTTACACTAACATTTAAAATAAATGCGTTTTTAGCAAATTTTTAGACCTTTGTCAAGATGAGGACGTGGAAGTGCGTTTAATTGCTGTTAAGGAGTTATGTGATTTCTCCAAAAAGTTGGACTTCAAACGTATCAAATCGAACCTCATTCCAGTGTTTATAAAACTGACAGAGGATATCCAGGTAAATAACCTTTTTCATTAAGTAGCTTTTTATGCAAATTTAATTCCTGGGGATGACTGACCGACGCCTAATGTTGACCTATCTTTTAATAGGATTCCGTTAGAGTTTCATCTATTGATGCTTTTTTTGGCGTTTCTACGAAATTAATACCGCGTAATGTTGAACAATTATTAATGCCAGCAATGAGGAAATTATTTACTGATAAGTCCTTTAAAGTGCGTTGTAAACTAGCTGAAAGAATTGCAAAAGTGGGTTTGTTTATTCACTTTTTTTAGACATTTGTTTTTTTCAATTTATACTTTATTTACGTACCTAGGAGAGGGTGTATGAGAATGTTAAAAAAATTAAAATTGTTATAAATATATTTTCACGTGTAGCTCCAAAAATCAGTTGGTGCCGGTCTAACGAAATCTGATTTGATACCTGCTTTTCTTAATTTTTTGAAAGACACCAAGGCAGAGGTTAAATCGATGGCCCTTCGTAGTGTTGTAGGTTGGTTTTGCTTTCATCTTATTCTTCCCTTTGAAATGTTTTTTTAATTAAGAAAACAAAAAGATTTCGGTAGTGTAACTTCCTTTTTTGTATAAACCTCAGATTTTTGCAATAATTTGGATCCGTCTATTCGAGAAACGTTTCTTATCAACGATGCTTTACCTCAGCTGAAAGACCTAATTTGTGATACCTGTCAGCATGTGAAAGTGAAGTCGACTATAATTCCTCGTTTAGCTCAATATTTAGAGCCGGAAACGTAAGCTTGTCACGCATTATACGATTTCTTTTTTTTTAATTTATGAATAATTGATGTAAACTTTCACATTGTGAGCTACTGTTTATATTTTTAGTGTAAAGAGTCATTTAATGCCGTTGGTCTCCAACCTAATCGGAAATGAGTTTCCTAAAGTAGTAAAAAGTACTATTTATAATTTGGATTCTTTGAAAAATGTTTTTGGACCCCGACAACTTTCTGAAATTTTGATTTGCGATTTGGAGAAACTGATTAAACACCAGAAATTAGCACGTCGTTTAAGTTTTATGGAAAATTTACCTATCTTGGCAGAAAAACTGGTAATTTGTAGTTCTTTCTTTGGGGAAAAAATATATGTCTGGGGATGTCCGAGTTTGGGGTAGTTGTGTTTACTGATGTCCTCAACAGGATTGTCTTAAGATAAACGCCTTTAAATTATTTAGTTAAAAAAATTGCATGATAAACAACTTGTTGGCATTATGGATGGTTGTTGAGGGCCATGCTAAAGTAATGAACTACTTGAATTGTATTCATTCAGATTGTACTAATTACATACAGTTTTTACATGCCTTATCACTAGTCAAAAACTTTTCCATATAATTATTTGACTATCCTAAATTTTTTCATCTGTGTTGGTGATGCTAATAATGTTTTTTTTAAACCTTAAAAAAAGGGGCCAGAGTTCTTCAGCAGTCAACTTACTTCACTCTGCATCTCAGGAGCTGTCAGTAACTGTAAGAAATTATTTTGTTTCATTATTTTTTATCATATCTCAAATTATTAATTTATTACGAAGTTTTTTTCCTCTCTGAAATAATTACAGTTTATATGACAGATATAAATAATGGTACTTCACCACGCCCCGTTTGAAGTGCTCGCAAACCCACTCTATTCTTTTATTTAATGAAGTGAATGTGGTTTTTGTTTTCAAAAAAAACTGCACATGGAGTTACTGGAAAATGTTTAAACTGTTTTTTCTATTCTCACCTTTTCAGCCACCGTGTTGCAAGAATCGGCACTTCGCAACTTGGCTGTAGTGTTTAAAACTCTGGGCGATGATTGGGTGAAGAATACAGCATTTCCGGAAATTCAACAAGCTCTTGATGACAGTCAAGACGTTTCCTTGATCCAGTATTCATTACAATTAATTGAGGTGATTAACGAGTCATTCAATAGATATTTTGATATGTCCCATATGGATATGCTGTTAAATCTTGATATGAGGTAGAGGACAGCGGAGGACCAGAGGGTAAACAACATCTAAGATAAAAGTAAGAATTAAGGTACTGCAGCGAAGTAAGGGACGATATGAAGGATAAGACGAACTTGGGAGTGCTAGTATGTTACGTTAACGGGTTGGGGAGTCAACCAAGCAGCCGTAACGGTTCGGATCCTGTGGAGGCTGCTCACGGGTGAGGAGGAGATAGGGGTAGGGGATATAGGAGAGCGGAACGTAGCAGCACCCAACGTTCACTACCAACCACCCAAGTTGGTACTTACTTGGTTTGCGTTGCTTAATTTCGGTGATGTGATGAGAACTGGTGTGTCCAACACAACTCAGCCGCTCAAAGTTGGTGCAAGGTTGGTGCATAAGAGCTGAGAGGTAGATTTAAAGTGACCAAAATAACCGAATCAATTCAGATCTGACTCTCTCACATATGCATTCACAGGCAAAAAACTAACGCAGGGTCGGGTGCTCGTCGTATATTGGACGATATTCTTCCGCAGCCGGCTGCCGACCAAACCTGCAATCCCAACGCTTATTGCTTGTCAATCTATTGTTCGTTGGGGCACTCCACCGAAGCCAAGCGGCGAGCTCTTACACCTGGAAATTTTGCCTCATCTACCCGTTGCATAGGGGCTTTCGGCGTACAAATGCCATCGTACACCACACAGGATCTTGGTTTTACTTCTCATCCGAAGGAAGGGGCTACGCTTCGCCAGAAAGAAACCAATCCACCTCGATACAGTATTGAACCTGGAACCATTGAGGCAGTAAACCGAGCGCGTCACCTACTGCGCCACTGACAGGATCACAAATACCACACATACATACTCACAGGACCACGATAAATTGAATGAAGTTGAGGCACGCAAGTAAGGCTCTGTTCTATGAGATGGATTGGCTCCAACCAAAGAAGTCTGACTTGCTGTGCTGGTCTATGCTGCACTTTCGGGTTGGGGAATAGGCCAAGCAGTCATAACAGGCCGAACCCTTAGGAGGCTGCTCGCGGGAGAGGAGGAAGTAGGTGCAGGGGATGCGTGAGGGGGAAATATGCAGCACCCAACGTTCTCAACCAACGACCCATGTTGGTACTAACGTGGGTTTGCATTGCTTAACTTCAGTGATCTTACGATAACTGGTGTGTCCAACGCAACTTAGCAGGAATTTGGATACCCGATCCTGTTATTTGCGGACAGAGATGTCTTAATGAGGATAAATAGGATGGTAATGCTGTATTGTAGCAGACCTGCCGCAGTGGCGTAGTGGTTGGCATGCTCGGCAATTGCGCCGTTAGTTCTAGGTTCGATACTGGACCACGAGGTGGGCCGGCTTATTTCGGGGGAGAGAGAAGCTGCGAGTGTGCCTTCTTTCGGATGAGAAATGAAACCGAGATCCCGTGTGGGTGTACGATGGCACTTGCACGTAAAAGAACCCTATCTACTAAGCTACGGGTAGATGAGGCAAATATTTCCAGGTGTAGGAGCTCGCCCCCTGGCGTCGGTACATTCCCCAACGAATACTAGACCGACGATAAATAAGCGTAGGGGTGCAGCTTTGGCCGGCAACCGGCTGCAGAAAAATCTATGACCAATATATCGTCCTGTGTCCATTCAGAGGGACAAATGGGTACCCGTCCCTGCCATAGGCGGGAAAAGGATTAGGAGTTGCTAATGCTGCATGGTAGTGTGCTTGACTCGTGACCGAGATAGGTGACTTCTTTCATGGGTAATAAAGAGTATCAAGTGCACTTTCTGTCCTTGATAGGATGTATGACCGCAGTTGTAAGAGGTCACTCTATGGCGTTAGTAGATTACCTTCAGGTTTATAGAGGCCGACGTTAAATAGTCGAATGACCGAGCCGGTATTTAAAATATGGTCATTTCTACTTTCAGATGCTTCTAAATGTGTGTGATGCTGCAGAAATGAGTGAAGAGTTGGCATCCATGATTTTCAGACTTTCAGCCAATAAAGCGAATTCGGTTCGCAATCACGCTGTCAGACTGTTGCGCAATTTGGTCTCGAATTTGAACGGAACGTAAGTAAAAACACGTTGGTAAATTGTGTGTATGTTTTTTTCACGTTAGATAAGTAACCACTGACGAAAAGTTTCCTTGATTAGCCTGCATTTTAATGCTGGCTGTGAAATCCTATTGATGGTTGTCCTTTATTACTTGTTATTTGAAACATCGATAAAAAGAAATGGTTGTTGGGTAGTTGTTTAAACTCCTTTTATAATCTCACACTTCATAAAAATTTTAACCATAATAGTAAAATGTTTAAATTCTCAGAAGTACTTTTACACCTGTGATTCATTATGCAAACCCAAGTTCGTGAGGCT
This sequence comes from Trigoniulus corallinus, assembly GCA_013389805.1. Lineage (NCBI taxonomy): Eukaryota > Metazoa > Arthropoda > Diplopoda > Spirobolida > Trigoniulidae > Trigoniulus > Trigoniulus corallinus. The sequence goes on along the minus strand of JAAFCE010008833.1, from coordinate 33,865,385 downwards.
ATTTTGAGTTTTATTATATTTTTATAAATAAATTGTGTGAGGAGGTAAAAAAAAATTAAATCTCTTTTAAGTGAATGATGCTATGTTGAAATACGGTTTTGTTTTATAGATTTTCTCAGCATGATCGTGCTTTGAACAAAATCAAAGCACATTTAGAGTTATGTAGTAATGATTCCGATCAGGATATTAAGAATATGGCAGCAAAAACTTTAGAAGGTAGGTAAGAGACTTGTATGTAGTTATATTTATAATTTATGCACGCAATCGTGAATCTTTTTTTCTCTCTCTCTCTCTCCCATGTCTGTTATTTTGACCTTGGAGAAGTGCATGGTGCAATTCATTTGGTTGGTTTTCGGTAGGCTTGTGAAGTAGGAGTTGAGAAGGTAGTTGAAATTCGCGATTTACCAAGATGACGTGCGATAATTACAATTTATGAAAAGGTTATAAGATTCAGCCTCTTCGGAATTGTTGATAATATTGTTATGTTGCGCGATATGCATGCTGAAGACAGAGATGTCGATGCACTGTTGCTTAATTTGCTTTTTGCAGATCTGCACATTGATGACTTTTTTTTTCTTTCTTACTCTCTCTTTCTCTAATCGTTGTCTTTAGCATTTTTCTCTGCGAAAAATTCATTGGTTGAGGGTCACAGAGAGAATTAGGAGGAAGAAGATGCGCAATTGTTTCATTCAAACAATATGCAACATGTATTAGAACTAAGGAGTATGCAAAGTACTTTGTATCTTGTGTAATTTAATTGAGAATTATTTATGAGACATCTTCATTATCTATTTATCTATGAAACTGTTTTAAAAATATCTTGCAGTCTAGTCTACTAGGAATTTGCATCGTAAAAGTGTAATGTATCAAGTGTTGAAAAAAAAAAAGAAACATTTGTGCGATGTGTGTGTCTCGATATAATGTAGTAGCACCTCTATGGTTTCTTGACACAGTTGTTTTAAGTTTTAAAAACCGATTAAATTTGTCGTATCTTACATTCCTGTCTTGATATACACATCCCTATTGTTTTATTTGAGCAGATTTAACTTTTGTAGTAATTTTCGCGTTGGTGTGGTTTTTTTTCCTCTCTCCTGTCTTCACTGTTTCCAGTTTAATGGGAAATCAACATTCCGTGATGACTAATGAAATCCATAATACAAAGACCATGGGATCCATGGTGTTAAAAAATGCAAGTGCAAGGATTGAAAGTGACTTTCTTTTGAAAACTGCATTTTTTTCACTACCCTCCTTAGTTTGTTGATAAGCATACATTTCAGCACAATGCATCAGAGGGTTCATGAATTTACACCATGGGAGATGCAATTGTGACCATGACAAAATGAGTAAGAAAATTTAAAGGAGAAAAAAACTGGATACTGTTCCCAAACTACTGGTTTAGGTAAGAATATTAGTAGCAACATTATTTTCTGTGATGATTATGAAAGTTTAAATGATATAATTGAGCTCTTTGAAGTCTTACGTCTTAAAATCCTTATTACAAGTGATGATATGAGACTTTGTTGTGCTGAAAAGCAGTGAGGCTGTTGGATCAATTGTTTCCCCTTGCTTTAACTTGTAAGTATAATAGTTTTGAAAATTGATATTATCTTAAGTCCTACCACCACCTTTCAGATTTTCAAGCCTTATAGCAACAAGATTAATACGTAACGTTTAAGAAAATATGAGACGAATGAACTTTATAATTAGACTTGTCTATCAAAGACATGATTGCCGTCCAGGTAGAAAATTTACAATTTATTATATATTATTTTCATAATGTAAATTCTGATTTCTAACCATCTTATTATTATCTAAATTATATAAAATTAAATACTAGACGTTTCATTTCTAAAAAATAATTGCACTATACTTGTATTAGATCTCTTTTGCATCAGCTACTGACTTTTCAGCCTGACATCGGCCATGCATTTTGAAATGGCACTTTGATTCTGCAGGTCACTTGAAGACACTGACATCAAGACGATTTTCATCAATAGGTGCCATCGCAAGAATCACATCCGGCTGCAACCGCGATTGCAGTCTTACTAAAGGAGCAGCTTATTGCGTTGGACATTCCAGTTCTCGTCTCATCACTGAAGTTAAGCAACGCAAGCCCAGCTAGTACTAACATGGGTGGCCGCTTGGGAAAACTGGGTACTGCTAATACCCAATAATCGTCGCATTAGTGTAGTGTCTGTTAAGTCTCTGCACTTGAACTTGCAGTGGACGAAGCTCTAATGACCTTGTAGTTGAAGGGCCCTAAAACATCAACGAAACCAAAACTGCAGTCTTATTACTCTGCTTCGGTGGCACAGTGACACGTGAGTCCGCGGTTATAAATTCGATCCTGTCCGACTTAGGATACGACTTTGGAGTGAGAGTTGAAGGAAGAAAGAGAAGTCCCAGGTACACTGGCCTGTTGTCAGATGGAAATTGAAAGCCGTGGACCCGTACGTTATGTACGATGTCTCCATTCCTCGCCTCGCCTCCACTCCAAACCTCCATTACTAGGTGAAGGAACTCGTCCGCCTGGAGAGGTGGTAAATTACCTTCAGCAAACTCATTATGATGTTTTTTGCCCCATTGGGACACATGAACGATGTGCTAGATGGCATCTTCCAGGCAGCCCACTGCCAACCAAATGCTGCTATCCCCACGAGTATTTATCGTCGGTCTAGTTTTCTTCGTTGGGACACACGAGCTCCTACTCCTGGAAATTTGGCCGAACTACACGTACTGTATATGTTACTTCATGTAAAAAACAACTCCTAACCCTTTTCCCGCCTATGGCAGGGTCGGGTACCCATTTGTCCCTCTGAATGGACACAGGGTGATATATTGGACATAGTTTTTTCTGCAGCCGGTTGCCGGCCAAAGCTGCACCCCCTACGCTTATTTATCGTCGGTCTAGTGTTCGTTGGGGAATGCTACCGACGCCAGGGGGGCGAGCTCCTACACCTGGAAATTTTGCCTCATCTACCCGTTGCGTAGTAGAGAGGGTTCTTTTACGTGCAAGTGCCATCGTACACCCACACGGGACCTCGGTTTTACTTCTCATCCGAAAGAAGGCACACTCGCGGCTTCTCTCTCGCCCGAAAGAAGCCGACCCACCACGGTCCAGTATCGAACCTAGAACTACTGGCGTAGTTGCCGAGTGAGCTAACCACTACGCCACCGCGGCGGGTTGTATATGTTACTTCATGTAGTAAGTGCTTTATACTTGCAGATGACATATCGTCCAAACCACACGGGTTCACGGCTTTGCTTCCCATCCGACAAAGCTGCTCGCGTCGACCCACATTAAACCTAGAACCACTGACCCAATAGTCCAGCACATTATCTCTGCACCATTGAAGCAGGCGGGAAGCGGCCGCGTTACGTTGGACACACCAGTCTCATCTGATCATTAAAGTTAAGCAACGCAACCCCAGCTAGTACTAACATGGGTAACCGCTTGGGAACACTGGCTACTGATAATAGGGAGATTGAGCGTACAGTTACCGATAACCATTTGTCCCATAAACAGACGACACTTAAGTTACGCATGCTCCGAACAATAAATTTTATTTGTGGAGCATGCGCACCTTAAATTTCGTCTGCTTATGGGACAAATGGTTATCGGTAACTGTACGCTCAATCTCCCTAATACCCAAAAATCATCGTAACAGTGTAGTGTCTGTGCAGACCATGCATTAGAGCTACACTATGGAAGGGGCTCTAACGCCGGTCTGAAGGGCTCCAAAGCACCAACGAAACAAACAGAGACCGAAGCGGAAGTCCTGTAAAGTCCTGACCATTTTTAACTGTGGAGTCCGTTTAGGTTAGGATTGCTAGGATCACTAAAGTGAACGGAGAAGAGTAAAATTCAACCGGAAGACATAATGATATGAGTAAAAGTAAGAATCCAGTTTGCAAAATTTAAATTTAGGATATGAAATCTAGATTTAATTTCTATTTAATAGAAAGGTGGACGGCTGGCTTAAGGCCACAGCACTTCAAAAACGGGAATTGATTGTTTTTTGTGGTATCATGTTTCAACATTGCCTGGTAAAGGAAGCTTTTGAAGTTAATTATATGCTAATATCCGCATATAAAATAGGCGTAGGTTAATAAACACCTTTTATAGCGTAACATTTGCAATAGAAATGTGTTGCAACCTCTTGATTAGTGATTAATAACTGCTTTGAGGTGCAACAACAACTGGTAACTACTACTAATAATAATGACCTGCCATATTCATTGTTAATCAACAGTTTTGTATTTGAATATACATTATGCTGCTGTTCATCATATCTATTTGGATTTCATTATATAGCAATTATTCATCATACTCAATAAAAGCAAGTTTTTCTAAAGCAGAAAAGAGAAAGGATGCCATCCTTCGTCCCTCGAAACTACAAGAGATGTGCCTTTTTCGGTAGAGCAGTGGGAGCGGCTAATTGCGTTGGACACACCAGTTCTCGTCTGAAGTTAAGCAGCGCAACTCCAGCTAGTACTGACATGGATGGCCGCTTGGGAAAACTGGGTACCGCTAATATCCAAAAATCGTCGCATTAGTGTAGTGTCTGTGCAGTCTCTGCATCAGAACTATGCTGTGGACGGGGCTCTAACGACCTTTGTAGTTGAAGGGTCCTAAAACGCCAACAAACAACAACAACAGCGACACACCAGTTCTCGTCTGATCATTGAAGTTAAGCAACGCAACCCCAGCTAGTATTGATATGGGTGACCGCTTGGGAAAATTGAATACTGCTAATACCCCCCAAAAATCGTCGCTTTAGTGTAGTGTCTGTATAGTTTCTGCATTAGAACTACGCAGTGGACGAGGCTCTAATGACCTTGTTATTGAAGGGTCCTAAAACACCAACAATAAACAACAGCAAAAGGTAAATCAGTTGTTAGCAAGCTTGACTTGGAAAACTTATGGTTGTAAGCTCCATCCTGGCCGAGTCGGATGACTTATTTACCGGTAAGAGGGAAGAAAACCCTATATGCACCTTCTGTCTCAGATGGGAAGTAGGGGCCTCTACTGTTGCTCCGTGTGACGTGTGTGATGTCACCACTGCTCGTAGAAGAACTCTTTCTACCTGGAAGTTAGAAAAAGGTGCGGGAGATCGCCCCTTGCTGTCGATGACAGGAATTATCCCACGAAGATAATAGACCGATTTTAAACAAGTAAGGAGTTGCAACTTTTAGTCCAGGACTGTTGCAACTGTCCAGGAATTCGCCATTGTGGTCTCAGACTCTACGAGATAGATTAAGGGACGGGGTTAAGAAAGATGATGGAAATGTGCGAAATTCAGCGTTGATGAGGAAGTGCCTGTGGTGAAACTCCTGCCTTGGCCTTTTTGCAGTTCTTAATTAGGCCCTATAAGTAAATGAATTGGATTTTAAACTATTTCGGGAGAGATTACAAAGAGCGGCAAATTACGTTGGACACACCAGTTCTCGTCTGATCACTGAAGTTAAGCAGTGGAACCCCAGCTAGTACTGACATGGATGGCCGCTTGGGAAAACTGGGTACTGCTAATACCCAAAAATCGTCGCATTAGTGTAGTGTCTGTGCAGTCTCTGTATAAGAACTATGCTGTGGACGGGGCTCTAATGACCTTGTAGTTGAAGGGCCAACAAACAAGAGATTATAAAGGGGTAAGTCCGTTAATACTGAGGAGGTAAGATGAGATAGATACACACTTTGAAATTCAAGTTTTCTGCTCATTTTAAGAGCAGAAAAATTTCAACTCTTAAATTACTAGGCTCTGGTTAAAAATTACAGGACAGGTTCCAGTGTCATTTTCAAGTGGCACATGTTAAAATATGTTGACCGGGGAAAAAATTGCTTGAAAGTTTTTATACAGCTTTGGATATCCTTAGATGGTTTTTAAAGGTCACTCTTGTGTGGAAGGGATAATAATTACTAAAAGATGGAATTTTTATAATAGACTTGACCCAACTGCCCTCCGTGATAGTAAAAAAATTCAAAGTGCGTGAACTTATTACTTTGTTATAGACTCTGAATTTTTGGTAAGTAATACCGTAATAAAAGTCTTTTAATTCCATCATGGGATAGTTCCATCATGGGACTTGCAACACTTTAAAGAGAAAAGAAATTTACATAATAAGACAAGATTAGATTTATTATAAATAAAGGATTAACCGGTGAATTTTTGGAGAGGAGGTTTCTTAAGGTAACTCCATCTGTTGATAAAGTTTTATCAATTTTTGGTTAATAATATGGTACATAAATATAAATATTAACTAGGTTTTATAGTAGATATTTTCTCCCCCCTCTCTCTCACTCTCTCGGGGCATTTACTTACTCTTTCTTTTTTTTTTCGTTTTAAAAATTTACCTCTAGTAATTTAAAATCTAATATGCCTTAGGGTTATTTTTCTTGAAGCGAATGCCGTTTTTTTATCCACTTTGGTGGAGTTTTATTAAAAGTTGGTTGAAAATATAATGATCATATCATTGTTAGCCTATTGGTTGATTCTGCAAAAATTTTTGAGCAGTACTGTGCAATCAGGTTATTAGTCAGGTTTTTTTTTTACCTCTCACAAGACGTACTCACTCTTTGAAGATAAAAAAATCCCCCTGTGCTCGGCCTACATGCAAGATAGCTCTCCACACATGATATAAAAAAAGCAGTACAAATACAGGTAGCTCAAGTCCTGGAGCTAAGAAATTGCATTGCCTCCTTTTGAGAGATTTCTCAGGAGTTATTGCAACTTTTGACTTCCTTCCTTTGCGTGCATCACTGAACCATCTAACCACGTTTCATGCAATAACCTTCTTGTACTTAGCTGGAAAAATTTAGTTGTCTGTAAGAATTGTGCAAATATCAATGTTAATTTTGTTTCCTATTCAGGTGTTCAACTATAATTTGGTTTTCTGTGGATTATTATTGTTGATTTATTAATGAAGAATTATGAGAAAACTTGAATCGAGTGACAATAAAATGGCAAAAACATCTGCTGAAAATACTTCTTCACCATCTTGGATGGATTGGACGGTAAGACCAAAAAAAAGTTATTCATTATTATATATTATAATAATGAGTCAGTTACCTAATCTATTTTTTAAGGTACCTTTTTAGTTTTAACTTTCTTAATTTTTCCGTGTTTGAAATTCGCACGCAAATTTCAAAATAATTTTTTTATAAAGAAGACTTCGCTCAGTTGTATGTCTAACGTACAATATATCTGTTATTGTTTATAAATAATTTGACTATTATTTTGCTATAAATATTTCTGAAAAACAGCGTGGTTGAAGCTAATAACTGGTTTAGAGAAATAATTATGCTAATTTAGTTGTAAATTATGAGTTTTAAGATTTGATATTTCATGCTTTTGTTGTAGAAGATCCGAAAATGTTCCCTATTTTGACCATGAAGGGTGTTTTTTTTTAAAAAAAAACTTTATGATTATAAATTTCAAAAACAAGTTTAGTCTAAATTTTAATTTTAATTTAAAAAAAGGTTTTTTAAATCTAGTTTCATAATAGTAATAAGATTTTTAATTCAAATTGCTTTTACTTAAAAGTTGCTGTTAAAATGTGGTCCATTGATTGAAAGTTTAAGGACCGAAATAGATTAGGAGAATGATGTTTCCGCAATTTAAAAAGTTGTTGATGTTATCAGTCTCTCTACTTGAATAGACTTGTTAATTTTCATCACTTTCTCTTCAAAACTATTAGCGTGTAAGAAAAGTAATGCATTTGAAAATAATTTTATTCTTTCACTTAAATGTAACGTCAAAATTTTATCTCTGATCTACCTTGTTGTTGTTGTTGTTATCTGGGTTTGCTTGCTGAATTATGCAAATTTAAATTACATGCAAGTAGACGGTAGTATCATGCTACGAATTTGAGCACAGAGATGACAAGATGATGACAAGATAACTAAAGAAAAATGAGAGAGCACAATTCTATCATGTCCCATAGAATTAACATGTTAGCAACTTGGAAGTGCTGATGGCCCTTCATCACCATTGTGTTTTTAGACTCGTTTAATGTCTCAGTCAGTGATAGCCGACTTATTTCTTGAGCTTCAGATCACGAATTTGTTGTCCAAATCCTTGCTCTAATTTTGGACGACAAAAGCCCCCAGTAATGCAACTTCTAACCCTTTTCCCCGCCTATGACAGGGTCGGATATCCATCTTGTCCCTCTGAATAGACACAAGGGTGATATATTGGACGGTGGTTTTTCCGCAGCCAGGTGCGGACCAAAGCTGCAACAAAAAAAAGCAACTCTAACCCTTTTCTCGCCTATGGCAGGGTCGGGTACCCATCTTGTCCCTCTGAATGGACACAGGGCGATGTATTGGTCGTAGTTTTTTTCTGCAGCCAGTTGCCAGCCAAAGCTGCACCCCTACGCTTATTTATCGTCGGTCTAGTGTTGGTTGGGGAATGCTACCGACGTCAGGGGGGCGAGCTCCTACACCTGGAAATTTTGCCTCATCTACCCGTTGCATAGTAGAGAGGGTACTTTTAGGTGCAAGTGCCATCGTACACCCACACGGGACCTCGGTTTTACTTCTCATCCGAAAGAAGGCACACTCGCGGCCTCTCTCTCTAGCCCGAAAGAAGCCGATCCACCTCGGTCCAGTATCGAACCTAGAAGTACTGACGCAGTTGCCGAGCGTGCTAACCACTACGCCACCGCTACCACTGCGCCACCTGCAACCCCCTATGTTTATTTATCATCGGTCTACGGGTCGTTTTGGGGAATTCCATCGACGCCAAGGGGCGAGCTACTACACCTGGAAATTTTGCCTCATCTACCTGTTGCATAGTAGAGAGAGTTCTTTCACCGAGCGCCTGAGTTGCGTTGGACACACCAGTTCTCGTCAGATCACTGAAGTTAAGCAACGCACCCCAAGTTAGTACCGACTTGGGTGGTTGGTTGGACATTGGGTGCTGTTAAATTCCCCTCTCCTTTCTTCCCTTTCACTCGCGAGCAGCCTCCAAAAGGTTCGGCCAGTTATGGCTGCTTGACCGACTCCCCAACTCGTTCGTGTAACATACTAACATACACCACACGGGACCTCGGTTTTACTTCTAATCTGAAGGAAGGCGCACTCGGGGCTTCTCTCTAGAAGAATCCTTAACAATGGCGAAATTTTAAAAGTAAAACTTGTGTGGTGGCTGGTGGAACACGCTTGCCCTGGCAAGAGCTTCTGTTACGGGACTAACAGAAATCCACTATCTCTGAACCGTCATATACTCTCCACTAGTTTTTAAGGCCTATTGCTGTCATAGCCCACATGATTCTTTTTGGTAATAGGTGGAGGGCCTATGTTTTCCAATTTTGTCACTTTTAAAAAACGATGTTTGGAGTCCAACTGAAAAGTCCCACGTCTGCGTTGTTATTGTTCCTTTATTCATTCCCGTGCTATGTGCGAGGGACGGTGAAAAAATTCCACATAAAAATGTAGCTGTCAGTTCGCCCCCTATTATGGCTTGTCCTATGTGAATCTTCCACCGAAGATAGCCTGGGCCATTTTCAAAATGGGTACTGTGGGACAATAATGACTTCAGTACTTACTACTCTACTAGACTGAGAAACGGCCAACTTATACTCCGCCAAAATGAAGAAAGCGCCCATGATCTTCATTAGAAGGTCCATAAAAGAAAGAAAATGTTACGAACTACTTCTCCAATGGGACGGGCAGTTTATACAAAATTCACAGGCGCCGAACCCCGCCCTCATCTGACATGAACGGCAATAGTGCTGATAGTAGTGTAATAACCGATTATGTTCATTGATAGTCTGACCCAATTTGATTATTGTTATTTCTTTAACCTCGGCCTAATACTGCTCATAAGGACATTCGTCGACACCAAATATTGGGTTCTACCCTGCACCACTGGTAAGGCATGTGTGAGATCATTGTTGCATTTAAGAAAACAGTGGCAGAATTAGGACCAATACCGGTTAAATTTAGGACAGTGACACGTAAAAATATGTTTGGTATTTTGTTTTCAGTGAATTTTGTATTACTTTCAGAAACAGCTACATGCTTATGTAGCCTGGGTGAACTCTCAATTTCGAAAGCGTTCCGGATGTCGTTTAGTGTCCGATTTGAGGAAGGATTTTCGAGATGGCACTGCATTCGCTAATTTAATAGAAATAGTCAGTAAGTACAACGAAAATTTAATATTTGTTACATTTTGTCCCTAGGACTGCGGGTAATTGGGGGCACCAGGAGTAGAGGAAGACCAAAACGGACGTGGGAGCAGGTGGTGCAAAGGGACATGGAGGCATGCGTGGTGGAGGGGGACCTGGTGGCAGACAGGCGGGAGTGGAGGATTGGAACCTGCAGACCCGACCCTGCCCAAGGCGGGATAAGGGTATGATGATGATGATGTTACATTTTGTCCCTAATTATTATTTCCGCCAATTTTCGATCGGAATCCCGTCCATCTCACACAGTGCCATATCCTCTGTAAGACTTGTTCCCATGTTTGCTTTGGACCAACTCCCCCTCTTCTGATACCTCTATTCTTCATGCTGTCCCACTTTTAGACGACCCATAATTTTCCCCTGACACCCCAAATAGTTGGTCTAACCACTCCCCTGTAGAATTTTTCAGTGAACTTCATTGAGACGCTCCGATCATGCACAGTTGTTTTTTTTTTTGGGAGTAAACTTCAAGAATGTATCGCGTCCCACTAAGAGATGTAGTCAGGACTAGGAAGCTGGAATAGGTTTCCTTCCAGGGAATATGGTTGGCTGCCTAAATAACTGACTTACCCCACCTACACTAGGTCCACTAATGCTGAATCCAGGCGCATTAAATGACGGAGGATATAAGTCACGGATCAACCGTGGTGGATCACCAAAAAATTTTCACCCCCTACCCTCCTTTTTTAATAAGGATGTGATTTTTCACTCCAGGTAATACCTCGGTTCCTTTCTGTGCCGGTCATATGTCAGTCACCTTTCATTCCATGCCAATATAGATTGTTTGTTTGTTGGCGTTTTAGGGCCCTTCAACTACAAGGTCATTACAGCCCCGTCCACAGTGTAGTTCTGATGCAGGGACTGCACAGACACTACACTAATGCAGCGATTTCTGGATACTAGCGGTACCCAGTTTTCCCAAGCGGCCACCCATGTCAGTACTAGCTGGGGTTGCGTTGCTTAACTTCAGTGATCAGACGAGAACTGGTGTGTCCAATGCAATTTGCTGCTCCCATACCAATATAGAGATGTGGGTATATAGACTGTGGTAGAACAGGAACAAATGGGTCAAACTCCATAAATTTAAGTTCGCCTGCCTTGACCCTAAAGTATACAGGGTCATCCTTAACTAAGCTCGGTGGCTTTCTTTTTGATAATGAGGAGCCCAAAGTTGCACCTATCAGTTCATCAGTCCTATGTTCCCGTTGGAAGAAAACAAGGATTTAGGGTTGACCTGACGATAGGCCTTTCCCAACACAGACCTTCTTGCAATATGTGGTCGCGCAATGCACACGTACATCTCAAAAATAGTATCGTGCCTACCGACTAACCTATTTTTTAGACTTTTTCTTGCTTCGCAGCATTCCAACCAGTGATGGATTGAGGTGCTTGGGAGCCTGCACTTTCGCACCCAACAGTGACACACTTCCAAATTTCCTCTTTTCACTTATATTATGTGGTTGGATTCTGACAACCGCAGTCTCCACGTCCGATGTTAGTTTTCAGGGTTCGAGAATGTGCAAGTGACCTCCGAATTCCTCAAGAAGGAACCCTTCCTTTTACTTTTATTATCCGACGGAGGACCCACTTTAAATCCTCCCCTCGTTAGAGAGAAATCACCGATCTTGGTCAGGGACGATCTGATCTAATCATCCCCTAACTTTAAACTTTCACGTAATTGGATATTGCAGCTGATCTAGGGTTACCTCCTGGCTTCAAATCCTTGCGTCGGGGAGGGGACCAAGTACATATAGTTCAAGATACCTCTGTACTGTAGAAACAAGTGGGTGTGTAAGCCTACAGTATAGAAAGAGAAGGATATGGGCCTACGTAGTAGAGACGGGCAAACTTTTCACTATGCAGGCCACATGAACATCTTTGAAGCCTCTAGGGGGCCTCTTGAACTTTCGTAAGACTTCTAGGAAGCCGCAAACTAAAATCACTCATCATTATCACCACTAACCCCCCTTCATCCCGATAGTATGGTCAGGTGCCCATTTTTGTCCCATTGAGACACATGAGCGGTATGTCGGAGGGTATTTTTACGCAGCCGGCTGCCAACATAATGCTACAACTCCTTTTCTAATTTTTATCTTCGGATTACTGTTCATTGGGGCACCCAACCAGGGTTAGTAGGCGAGCTACTGCACCTTAAAATTTTGCCTAGTTGCATGTATAGTTTGCTCCACTATAGAAAGGATCTTTTCACAGGCAGATGGCATTGTACACATCACACCGTAGGGCACCGACCATCTAACCACCTCAATCCAGTATGGAACCTGGAATCACCGACGCAGTTCAGTGTTCAGTGTACCGGCATATCTCCTTGCTCTTAATTCCTTGCAATTCGCCGAATTTAGCGTTTATTAAACATGTTTTTTTGATGGAAAGCTATGAAGAAAAACGTGTTATACACGCTTTACACCTGGCAAGAGTTCGAATCCGAACCCCTGCACTCACCCGAATTTGAAGGATATTATGCTTCATAATATTTTGACTTGGCAATACTGTAGACAAGTGATTGGTGGTGGTCTTTCCGATTAGCGGGTGACCTAACGCGAGCCTTCCATCATATGGAAAGTAAAAGCCCGTGTGCCAGGTGGAGGTACTGTATTCAGTGTTCTTGCCTATCCTCGTCCCGCTGGATAGGCACATGGGCGATCTGTTGGACGTATTTTTACGCCGCCGACTGCCGACCTATTTATCGTCAGCCTATTGTTCGTTGGGGTACTCCAACGACTCTAGCGGGCGAGCTCCTACACCTGGGAATATTTCTTCATCTATCCGTTACTGGTAGAGACAGGGGCGGGCAGTACGGCAGCAGCCCGGGACCTCCCACTGAATAGGGTCAATTTTAATTTCTGTAAATATTTGTAATAAGATTCTGGCAGAACTTCAACTCCTGATACACTATGCTATGCCTTACCCGTGACGGTAGATGATTGGGTCTCCCAACTTGTACTTGCCCCGGGTCTCCCACTTCGCAAGGCCGGCACTTGATAGAGAAGATTCTTTTACGTGAAAATGGCATCGCACTTTTTTCGTTTTCGTTTCGTTGGTGTTTTAGGGCCCTTCAACTACAAGGTCATTAGAACCCCGTCCACAGCATACTGTAGTTCTAATGCAGAGACTGCCCAGACACTACACTAATGCGGCGATTTTTGGGTTATTAGCTGTACCCAGTTTTTCCAAGCGGCCACCCATGTCAGTACTAGCTGGGGTTGCGTTGCTTAACTTCAGTGATCAGACGAGAAACTCGTGTGTCCAACGCAATAAGCCGCTCCCGTTTTATTTCCCATCAGGCGGAAGGTGCACTCAGGGACCTCTCTCCCTCTCTCTCACCCCAAAAGAAGCCAACCCACTTCGATCCAATACCAACCCTCCTGCGCCACCGAGGTGGGTTGATGTGATTATGATAATCATCATCATCAACATAATACACTTATCCCGCCTGTGGTAGGGTCGAGTCTGCTGGTCCACTGAACATGCTCTGACTGCAGATACCCCAGCCAGGCGTCTGGAACCCTCAGGAAATATTGACTGAGTTGTCTCTGGGGGCAGTGGCGTCACCATGGTGTCACCCCCTCTCCAGCAAAAAAAAGCCGCTTCTTCTGCTTTGGTGTCACCCCATTTCTCATGGTGCGAGTGGTGTCACCCGGTGCAGCCCGCACCCCCTAGTGACTCCACTGTGTGTGTGGGGGGAGGGTTGCCGGCCTACCCCACGAATTGAGATTTGATTACGATTTGATTATGATAATGATATTAAATAATTAATCTAAGTAATTTTCCAGGCAGCAGTAAAATAACTGGGATAGATTACAAGCCATTTTCTGCTCAAAGTAAACGCCAAAATGTTGAAAAGGTTTTATCTTTCATGTCAAGTCAAAATATAACACTGCATGGCGTTACTGCCAAAGGTAACTCTCAAATTTTAAAACGTTATATGTTAAATTTTCAACATGATTAATGATTGTATTAATTTTTTTATAATTTTAGACATTAATGACGGTAATTTAAAGTCCATTATGCGTTTAATACTGGCAATAGCAAAACACTATAAACCGTCTAGTATTTCAAGTGCCAAGAAAGTGGCTAATAGCCAACATCAATCAGTTTACGGAAGTTTAGATACCAGAAGGGTGCCAGTGTCGCCATCTTCTTACCGAGGTTTGACTATAATGCCGAATTATAGTGCAACCCCCAGTATGGACTACGGAAATCGGCAAATGAGTCTTAATCGTGTTGCTAGAACTGTTGACCCCTTGGCACCAATGTCAAGTTACAGAAGTTTATCATGGAGTAGTTATAGGTCACTCAAGTAAGTTTGTCAAGGAGTTACCACTAATGGCCACATTTTGATTGTGTCCAGCTTTGAAAATATCAGCAGCTTAGTCTGCGAGATCAAAAATGCAACGTCTGTCAAGAACTACAAACCATCGCCCCTTGGGTGGATTGCTGTTTACTAACCCTGAGCACTCAAATGGGGTATAATTCATCATCATCAATCATAACCTCTTTTTCCACCTATTACGAACTCTGGTGCTGGCTGCCGACCAAGTATCAATACTAACGCCTGGGGCATGAATTCCTGCCCGGGAATTTTACTCCATGTTGAAAGAGCTCTTTCTTTTAAGTGACATCGTACATAACACGTAGGCCAAGTTGCGTTGGGCACACCAGTTCTCGTGAGATCACTGGAGTTAAGCACTGCAAGCCTACGTTAGTATCAACATGGGTGGTTGGTAAAGAACGTTGGGTGCTGCAAATTTCCCCTTTCCCATATCCTCTTCACTTACGTCCTCATCACCTGTGAGCAGCCTCCTAAGGGCTCAGCCTGCTATGGCTGCATGGCTTAATCCCAACCCATTAATACAGCATCCATCCATCTGAGAGGGAAGGCGCACTTTGTTTGGGACGAGCATCTCGTCCCCGAAAAAAGTCCTCCGCATTAATCAACATGGGCCAAACGTTTCGAGTGCCGTCTTGTGCCGAGTATACTCTTGTCCATTGTGTTGTCTTATTATTTCATGCATGACATTTTTATTTTAGGGACAGAATGATGGCTTATGATGATGGGGATTATGCTGGCACCGACTCTGATGTGAGTGACCGAAATTCTCCAGTTTTTACAGGTGGAAATGTTAGTTACAGGTAAGAGTTTCAGTTTGGAGGTGTTTGCTTTTAATTCTTACCGATGGCTTGCTATCTTTTCATCACGTGGACAAATAGTTTGTCACCGTTAAATGAACGGTTAGTCGACGGCCGGGGAGAAGTGGATGGTGCGAGTTGTATCAGCAGTCCAGCACCTAGTGTGTCCAGGACTCCCATAAATAACATATCTTCAATCCTAACTCCTGCCAAAAGTCTTCCTTGCCTTAATAAAGCAAACGGTAAGTTGGTGTTTTTCCTTAATAGCCCCTTCTTCTCACTGGCTCAAAATATTTTTTAGGTTACATGTAATTGTTGCTTATAACAGAATTTCCGGTTTAATATTGTTCCTAATCTCACGTTAGCAAGCTTACTCGATCAGGTCTTTCAGCTTTTACGGGATTCGAACCCGCTACCGTGACCTCAAGAATTATAGTAGTAAGCAGAAAGTTATAGCAACAGGTTGCAGTGATCATAATGAAAGAAATTTTAAGAAAGGAAGTGGCAGTGGGGTCAAGAGAAAGAGATAGAGACACCGTTTATCTGTAACACGTTCGTAAAAATGTTCTACTAAGTCCTCTGTAGGACGTTCAAGCGTTTGATCACCAGAAATAGCACCACCAGTACTCGTCCGATCGCTGAAGTTAAGCAACGCAACCCCAGTTAGTACTGACATGGGTGACAGCTTGGGAAAACTGGGCACCGCTAGTATCCAAAAATCGTCGCATTAGTGTAGTGTCTGTGCAGTCCCTGTATCAGAACTACACTGTGGACGGGGCTCTAATGACCTTGTAGTTGAAGGGCCCTAAAACACCAAAAAACAACAACAAAAATAACACAGTTAGGTCCCAGGCTATGACTCTATCACGAGCACCAATATTTCTCTATATTGAAAGCTAGCATCAGTAATTCCCGCCTCGGTGGCTCAGTAGGTAACGTGCTCAGTAACTCCGCCAGTGGTTCCAGGTTCGATACCGGACCGAGGTGGATTGGCTTCCTTTGGACGAGAGAGAGGCCCTGAGTGCCCCTTCCTTCGAATAAGAAGTACAGCCGAGATCCCGGGTGGTGTACGATGGCATTTGCACGTATAAGAACCCTCTCTACTAGGCAAGAGGTAGATGAGGCAACATTTCCAGGTCGCCCCTGGCGTCTGTGGAGTGCCCCAACGAACGGTTGATCGACTATAAATAAGCAAAGGGGTTGCAGCTTTGGTCGGTAACCGGCTGCGGAAAAACACTGTCCAATATATCATCCTTGTGTCCATTCAGAGTGACAAGATGGGCACCATACCCTGCCATAGGCGGGAAAAGGGTTAGGAGTTGCTTTTATTGAAAACTGATATAACGCATTTGCCTCTTAAGCTCGAAGTATGCAAGGTCGCCCCTGGCTGAGGTTGAAGGATATTCATTTGCTCAGGAAGGGACTAATAACTGAGGGCCTTGAGGACCCTTTCAGCTAAACCCTCTGTGTGGGAATGTACTATGTACCCTGAAATCCTGATCGAGATAGAATCAAGATGTAAGGGGAATGATTTTGAATATGGGCTGTGTGCCAGTGCTGGTAGTGCCTTTGTTTCAGGAATGTGGTATTGCAAGTTCGATCCAGACAGAGATGAGAAGAAAAATTTCAAGAGCGATTGCTTATTATTTAGTAACCTTGTTAGGGTAGGGTTGTGCTATTTTTCTATCGACATATTTGAGCTATAATTTCGGAGATTCTACGCTGATAAAAATAAGAAGAGTTTTCCGGTTACTGTATAATAAATTTATTGCTTTCCCATTTATTGTTACGAAGGCCAGGTGTTAATAAACACCCGCCTTTCGAAATGTTGATTACATGGAATCTCTACAAAGATAAAAATGTCGTCGCAGCAATTAAAGTTATGTGGAGAAACAATTGTGACAAAAAAAGCGCCATAATAGCATCTAATGAACTCATAACTTTAATTATAAGCTGTTTTTTAAATTTCAGATAGAGAAGGTTACAGGGATTATGAAAATTATCCAATGTATGGAATTGATGGATTATCAAGTTCAAATAAAACTTACTCAGCAGCTCATCTTAATAAGGTAAGGTGTTAACTTTTTGTTTCGTTGGTGTTTTTAGGGCTCTTCAACTGCAATGGTCATTAGAGCCCCGTCCACTACATAGTTCTACTGCAGAGTCTGCACAGACACTACGCTGTTCCAACGGCTTTTGGGTATTAGTGTTCCCAAGCGGTCACCCATGCGTGTGTCCAACGCAGTACAGCCGCTCAAGGCAGTGGCGTTACTACGGGGGTGCGGGCCGCACTGGGTGACACCACTCGCACCATGAGAAATGGTGTGTTTGTTTGTTTGTTGGAGTTTAAGGTCCCGTCAACTACGAGGTCATTAGAGACCCGTCCACTGTATAGTTCTAATGCATATACTGCACAGACACTACACTAATGCGACGATTATTGGGTATTAGCAGTACCCAGCTTTCCCGAGCGACCACCCATGTCAGTACTAACTGGGCTTGCGTTGCTTAACTTCAGTGATCAGACGAGAACTGGTGTGTCCAACGCAACTCGCCGCTCCCCCTAGAAATGGTGTGACACCAAAGCAGAAGAAGTGGCTTTTTTCGGGAGAAGGGGTGACGCCAACCCTAGCAACGCCACTAGCTCAAGGTGTTAATATGGTGTATTATTATTACTAAACCAATACATTACTAAATATGAGGGACATTGGGCAGTTTAATAAATGGTTCAGCTGTCCACTTACCTCTCGAGCTAAAATCATGCAAGTTTGTTCTAGAACGAGATCGGTGTACTTTCCCACATATTCAGGAGGAGACCTACATCACATCTTCTGTCAAATACAAAGTGAAAAACGTAGCTTGTTGAGGGATGTACGATGCCATCTGCGTACGTAATGTACAAACCTATATTTCACAGCAACTGCCATGATGTCCCACTTTCACCGTTTTCTACGGTCAAGGTGTCAAAGAGGTATAGTATAAAAATGTTGAATTTCGACTGTCATACGTGAAAATAATAGCCACGTAAAAATTTGGAGTAAAAATTCAGCAAAGTCCGTAACCTATAAAATTTATTAAATGAGTGGTAGTATAACATCATAGAGTCAATGCGGGATGGTTGAAGTTGAGGTAGGCAAGTGAAATCCTGTGTGATAGGCAGGTGTGATAGGGGTGTGATCCAGGGGGGAACAATGCAGCAGTTGCTCCCCTCTCAGTGCCTCAATGAGGCGCATATTTCAACTGCTGCAGTTCAACATTGCAACTGACAGTGGCGTCACTAGGGCGGTGCGGGCCGCACCGGGTGACACCACTCGCACCATGAGAAAAGGGGATGACACCAATGCAGAAGAAGCGGCTTTTTTTTCGGGAGAGGGGAGTGACGCCAACCCTAGCGACGCCACTGGCAACTGATGAGGCATTTTTGCATTTGCTATTTTCATTTCCATACTGCCAGTCCAATCTGCAGTTGGCTAAACCACTGAAGCTGGGACATTGTCTAAGGGGCAGTAGAGAACCTACTGTAATTGCTAGCTAGATTTATATTAAGGTGTTCTGAATATTTAAAAATATTTGGGGCGCACTTTTTTGAAGTGCTCCCTCCTGATTCACCGCTGGATCCGCCCCTGGTGACAGGCCAGCTATGCTATATGGATAAATGAGGAAGAGCCACGTCAACAGAATGCAAGTAGCCCAGATGCGAATGCTGCGGTACATGAGTGGGGTGTCGAGAGCTGATAGAATTAGGAAAGAGAATATCAGAAGTGGCTTGGGAGGGGGGACATCGCGGAAAAAAATGAGGGAGAGTAGATTGAGGTGGGATGGACATGTAATGATAACATCGCGGAAAAGATGAGGGAGAGTGGGTCAGGGTGGTACACACATAATGAGAAGAGGGAAGGAGGAGCTCATTAGGTCCATTACAGGAATGCAGGTGGTTGGAAGCACCCGGGGCAGAGGGAGACCAAAGCAGACGTGGGAACAGGTTGTCCGTATGGATATGGTAGTGTGGGGTGGATGGGGACCTGGTGGGAGATAGGCGAGAGTGGAGGGCTAGAACCCGCAGACCCGATATTGCCACAGGCGGGATAAGGATATGATGATGAGTGGTAGTATAACATCAAACTTGAAAGCAACATCATCAGTTTAAGATTGTGGTTACTTTGCGCATGCCCGCTAGCTGTAAATCGAACTGGCAATAGAACTCCTCAATGTTCTATTTGACTGCCATCTTGCGTTCGATGAATGATGGCATTTGTTCGATTTCATGTCACCTTCGAAAAAATGGCAGCTGTTTTCAGCAAATTGTATTAATTAATGTATAATTAATACGTATTAATATGTAAGCCATTGATTGTTTTTATTTTAAATGAGAAGCGTTGTTTGTATTTATAGTATTATAGCAGTTTGGATTTGCGTCATTGGTTGTAGTACGGCATTCCATTGTGATTTATTTGCTACGAGGATGATGTGTATGAGAATGGTATATGAACAGACAATTTTGTGTCCTTGGTTATCATATCACCTTCAGGTTGTTTGGTAATGGGGGTGGTTTTTACGTATAACAGCTCTGTCTGGAAACTATTTTGACATACTTCTAAAGAGGGAGAGAATAGAGAGTTGAGCGAAACAGGTCGAGAGAGCATGGCGCTGTAAAACTGCTACTATTACCTAGCTTCCACGAAGGTGCGAACGGAGAAAAAACGTAACCTGCAAACCAAAAACTTGTTTCTTAAGAGTTGAACATTAAAAACCTTCTTTACTAAAGCGACCTCACTCTACTCTTGAGGTAATTTCTTAAGTTTTCTTCCCCATTGAGTTACCTGCCTGAGTTGTCTGTTACTATGGTTGTGCTACTTGAGTCTCACCTTTCGGGATGGTGCTGATGATAACACCCTATCGCTGCGTCCAAAATACAGTACCTAGTATCTAGTGTGGTGTTGTTATTATTTATAATAACTTCTTCAAGTTTGTGCTGGTTTTATAACTATAAAATCAAACCCCAAACTATTCAATCGTAACTAGAAATCAATAATGGTGAACTGCTCATTTGTTACTTTGTGGGAATAATATTACAAAAATGAACCTAAAAAAGGTAAGTTGACAGACTGAATTTCAATTGTTATGAATTGTAATGTGAAATTACATTTGATGAGTGTAATTTAATTAATGAGTGAGGATGGCGATGGAAGGAATGTTAAGCTTTAGACTGCTTTTTAGGATGTTGTGTAATCTGTCAATCATCACGACAGGAATTTTAAAATAACGCTGAAGTTTGTTTGCGACGCAGAAATATTTTTCTCGCAAACTGGTCAAATAATGGTATCTTTGAAAGACAGAGAGCTGACAATGAGATCTTTCTTTCAACAGTTTTGTAGCCCTTCTTGTTATCACGGGCAGGAAATCCGGATTTGTTTACTGTACGTGATTTCGACCTCCTAAAAAGTAGGCTTTATATTTGAAGTACAGTATACAGTCTTTTGTTGACTGGTAATTCAACCTCAATCAGCAGCATAACCCATCTTTATCGTATGTTATCTCCTGAAAACAACTAAATATCTATTTATTCAAGCATTGAACTGCTGTCATATTTATTTGAATTCATATGAGGAAAATGCTGAATGTTAATAGTTTTTGTTCAAAATATGCAGTTGTCGCTTTTAATTTTAGGGTATTAATGTTAGGATAGGTCGTGTTCTGCTTAACAGTATTTCTAGTATTGTTATAAGTCGTAAATTTGAGCTTTTTTTGTCTTCTTCTCAAACTGAATCTTGAAATAACCTAGAGGAAGAGAACTATTGCTCACCTGCTCATATTGTGTTGTTAATCAACCAAGGAATTTACCAGATTTATATCTTGTGACTTTTCTCTCCCTCTCTTTTCGACATTAGTAATGCATAAGATTTCATCTTTTTTTAGTGTTGAGTCAGTTCTCGCCACATGTGTCCTGGGTCATCGTGTTTTCAAAATTGATGGCTCTCGCTCATTTTAACAGGTTTTTGGTAGACATTTTTATGATTTCCTCCTTTCTAGTTGAAAATGCCTCTAGAAGTTGTATATTACTTCTTTCACTGGTAATTTATTAGGGTTTTTTCACTTAAAACATGTGTGAAGGTTTTATTTTCCTCATATTTTTCAAAAATAGGTCCTTGATATGAATTTATATTAGTTTTCCTATGGTCTTCTGAATAGCTCGATTCAATTTTGATTAGATGTCCACTATGTCCTTCAACCAAGGTAAACAAATTTCAACATCTCGATTAACAGATTTGAATATTTTTTTTTTACCAGGAAATAGTTATAAGTTGTAATTTTTCTATTATACCAAGTTTAAAATATTTATGACAATTTAAATTCTTTATTTTGAGGGCTTGTTTGGTTGCGGAATAATTACGGCTATTAGCTTAAGTTATTCAGGTGGATGTTCAGGTGAACTGTCCTAAATTTGCTAGAATTTATTGGTGTGTTAGACTTGTTAAATTTTATATGTATTAGAAACAAATTGACCAAATTATTTTAGCCGAAAAGAAAACACACGTACGATTTTTTTAAAATTAATAAGTGAAATAGTGGGTTGGGATTTTGTGGGGTAGGCCGGCATCCCCCCACATTCAACATAGCCAATATTCCTGCGGGTTCCAGACGCCTGGCTGGGGTGACCCCAGTCAGAGAATGTTCAGTGGGCCCGCAGGCCCGACCCTGCCACAGGCGGGATAAAGGTATGATGAGTTAGTTGGGTTAGTTTTAAGGTCCCGTCAACTACAAGGTCATTAGAGCCCCGTCCACTGCATAGTTCTAATGCATGTACTGCACAGACACTACACTAATGCGACGATTATTGGGTATTAGCAGTACCCAGCTTTCCCGAACGACCATCCATGTCAGTACTAACTGGGCTTGCGTTGCTTAACTTCAGTGATCAGACGAGAACTGGTGTGTCCAACGCAACTCGCCGCTCCCGAGAGTTAGTTGGGATTTTGCATAATGTGCTGGTGGCCTGAGTTCAATTCCTGAGTTATGGAGACATAGATTACTGGTTCCTCATCCCTTCCTCGGTGGACGCCTCGCAGGAATAGCTGGTGTAATTAAAATTAGCAGTAAGAGTAACTTTTTACTGTAATAATTTAGGGCTGCTTTGTGAGATTTCTGTTATGCTTTCGTGTGGATTAATTAAACTTCGTGACAGTATCGCCTTTATGCAGGATTAGACAATGTGCATAAATGAAAATCGACCTGAATTCCACTGATATCTTGTTGTAGTCATCTAAACTTAACAAAAAAAATTGAATTTTTTGCATAAAAATTTGTGCCTAATAAACCGCTCTTGATTAGGTCAGCAGTACGCATTTTTTTTTAAAACTAATGTAAATTGATGAATATTGTCTGGCGGAATTAATTTTTCAGTATTTTCTTCATATTTTTAAACGTGCTTTCTTGCAGAAAGTTTTCGTGTGTATTAGTTTAAAATTTAACGTTACTACTTATACTTCCCTGAAATAGAAAAGACTAAAGGGTTGAAATTGATGAGTTGCAAGAGTCATTGAACAAGAAAGGCGGAAAAATATTTTCTCAATAAAAAATTAAAGGAAATAATTAAGCTCTCATCTAACCCTATCTCTCTCTCCCATTGTCCAAAAAAAAAGCCTGAAATGTTCTGGTCTAAAGCTGCACAGTCATGTTAAAGCCATTGTCCATTGTTAACTGCTCGGACGAATGTGTTGAGAAAGAGTTTGTAATGTTAAAAACTGAATTACAAATCTTTTAAATAATATTGAAACATAAATTCAACAGGTAGAGTGTTGCTCTTGATGCGTAAAATTTTTTAAGTCTTATTTTAAATTCAAGTATTCATTATTACAACCTTCCGTCTGCTGTTAATCATCATGAACTGGCGTTAGTTGAGATATTTTATTTCGGCCTGTTAGTTCTAAAGGCTAATTTATGGCTTCTGGAGAAGAATGGTGAGGCACTACACATAAAAATGATGCTGATATGTATATTGCATTTATTTTGCGTATAGAAAGGATTTTCTTATGTGCAGATGACGTCATAAGCACCCCTTAAGACCATGGCTTTGTCATAGTCGACGAAAGTTGCACGAGGGACTTGGGCCTCAACCAGGATCGTTCTTGCGCACCATGAGGTTCTAGACTAGAAGCAAGAATAAACGTTGATCATAAGGAACAGCGAAGGAGGAACCTCAACGGGCCATTCACTTTCATTCTTTCCCATCTTAATTATACATGCTATCATGCTCCTCCAGAAATTAGGAGTCCCAGAACACGATGCTGTTTATAGAAGGCTAGCTTAAAAGCCTGCCTTGTTACCCCTACTTATTTTCTACTACTAACACTTTCTTCGCTTTGACAGGGTCAGCTGCAATTTAGACATGCCCAAGAAACAGAAACTCAGAAGCGATTTATTAAACTTCTGCAATTACATGACTAGTTCTTTACCGATCTGATATCACAACCTTTTCAGTGTCTATTGTGATTTCAGCGATGTCCTGACCCTGACTAGGGTCCCCCCTGACTATTCATCACCGAAGCCCGTACTAAAAATATATGCTTACGACACTTCTTCCGGTTGCAGTTTAACGATTTTTGTGAGCACATCCTCGTGTGAATTTCACAAACAGAACTGTGAGACCTACTTACTATATCCTTGTTTGATCCTAAGATAGAGACTACCTGGCGCTTCTGCTTTTCCTTTTGTGGATATTTGGAACTCCTAGCTACCTATCTCTACCATACTTTATGACCTTAAATCTAAAAGGATAGGCAGCCCTTTATCCTACTGCAGCAGTACCAGATTGAAAGCCTAAGTCCCTTTAGATGGAGAGTTGCATCGAAATGTCGTCGTTGACAGGAGGCTTAAGATGCGACACGTCGACAGAGATGGACGGCTCCAAGACAGAGGCTGTAAGAACAGTGCTGACTTTAGATTTAGGCACAATGGCTTATAAGAAAACCTGAGGATGTCCTCTCCTTGGGCCTTATCGGTGACGCAGAAGTAGCGTGTCGACTACTGCTTCAGCGGATCCCGGTTCGTCACGGAATCGAAGTGGCTTCACTTAACTCAGGCGAGAGAGAGAGAGAGAGAGGCAGGCTCCCAGTGCGCCTTCCGTCAGATGGGAAGTAAAGCCGTGGCCCCGTGTGGTGTGCATGATGCCACTTGCACGTAACATACCTGCATGCGTCGTGTACATTGACAACATTCCCAGGTGCAGGAACTCGCCCGTTGACGTTGGTAGAGGAAAACCTGTCCCAATGAAGAAAGTTAGACCGACGATACATACCCGTAAGCATAGAGGTTGCAGCTTTGGTCAGCAGCCGGCTTCCTAAAAATACCATCAAATACGTCGCCCGTGTATCCCACTGAGTGAAAAGGAAATTGGTTCCTGATCTTGCTTTAGGCTGGTAATGGTACTGGTACTTCTGGTAATGGTACAAGTCAGGCCCTGAAAATGACTTTTTAATTTGGACATGAAGTTGTCATATGGGTCTGCCCCCCCCCCCTCTCATTCTCATATGGGATTCCAACCACGGATCCAGGATGGGGATTTTGGGGTTGCAACCCCCCCCATGCACATATAAACT